>JAADVY010000428.1:0-16917 GCA_023336035.1 Pythium plurisporium
CACATTCCTCCGCAACGGTCTCTACTTTGACAACGACATTGGATCGATCGCCGGCGCCAAGCACACGGGCAAGTGGTACAGCGCGGCGCAGCAGGGCAAGCTCGCTGGCATCTCGCGGGACGATCTCGCGCTCGCGAATGCTGCTGCGCTCGCCAGTAACAACTATGCGAACCAGATCTACGAGCTGTCGGGCGTCGATGGTCTCACGATTGACGAGATCGCTGCGAACGTGAGCAAGGCCATCGGCAAGCCGATCGAGGTCGTCCAGGTCTCGGTCGACGGACTCGCGCAGGGCATTTCGGCGGCCACGGGGATGCCAGAGGCTCTTGCCAAGGCGTTTGCGTCGTTCGACACTAACACGGCGCAGGGCTTTGCGGGTCCGTTGGCCAACGACTTCAAGACGCTCGTGGGCCGCGACCCGCAGTCCCACGCCGCGTGGGTGGAAGCCAACACGGCGCTGCTGCAGGCGCTCTAGGGAAGAACCAACATAAGAGCTTGTGAGAAACCTCTCCATGGTCGCGAGCCGTTCTCTACTAATGAATCGCAGCCTTTGTTACACTTGAACTTGTGTTTCGCCTGTGCGTCGGTCGTGTTCCGGTGCTTGAGTGTGCGTGGTCTCCGATTCGATGGGCACGGACCCGGTCCAAGGGGTCATCGTGGCTTGCAGGATCCATATGATGATGCCAAATTCCATGGCTCTACCGTGACAGCAGCGGGGGCTGCTGGTACCCTGTTTGGCCGTGAAGACCTGTGGTTTCCACTGAGATGCGTGGCGGCATGGGAGGCACTGGAAGCAATTGCTGCAATCGAAGCGAGCAGCAATGTACAACAGCAGTGTCCATATGGGGGGCATTTTTCTCCGCTGCGACCGGGGTGTTTACCACGCGACTGACAGGCTAAACACACTTCGTGGGGCATGTTGACTCGCAGGGTAAACGTGGATCACTGTGACGAGTGGTTCGTTCGAAGAGCCACCTTCGCGACCCGAATACCTTTGCAATTTAATAGTCCAAGTCTCAATGATACTATCTATAGTACTTTCAGTGTATCTTGATATTTTGTATACTGTTTATTTCGATAATCATGGCCTTGTGAACAATCAATAAACCTTCTAGGTAGCCACCGTTCCCTCCCATGATCTCCTGATCAAACAATCACCGCCGAATGAGAATGATGGCCCTCTGCTGATCTTGAAACGACACGCTATCCTCTGGACCGACGAAAAGATCGAGATCTCACGCTCTCAGGCTTGACACTTCTCAATTCACCTCCTCCAGCTCACTCAGTCAGCCAAGTCCCTCCACTCCCTCTCTCCACCATGACCGTCGCCGGCACGATCGATACCAACGCTCGTCTCCTCGTCACGGGCGCCTCCGGTCAACTCGGCCAGCTCGTGCTCAAGCACCTGCTCGACACGCTCCAGGTGACGCCAGGCCACATCGTCGCTGGCTCGCGCAACGTCGACAAGCTCCAGGCGTTTGCGAATCGCGGTGTGATCACGCGTCGTCTCGACTTTGACGACGCCGACTCGGTCGAGGCCGCCGCACAGGGCGTCAAGCGTGCGCTGGTGATCAGTAGTGACAACTTGGGCCAGCGTCAAACGAGTCACAAGACCGCCATCGCGGCGCTGGTCAAGGCCGGCGTCAAGCACATTTTGTACACGTCGTTCCACAACTTGGACAAGACCGCCACCTTCCTCGACGAAGATCACATCGTCACTGAGACCTTCATCCGCGAGAGCAAAGTGCCAGGCTACACGTTCTTGCGCAATGGCCTCTACTTTGAAATGTCCTTGGGATCCATCACCAGTGCCAAGCACACGGGCAAGTGGTACAGCGCGGCCCAGCAGGGCAAGCTCGCCGGTATTGCCCGTGACGATCTCGCGCTTGCGAATGCCGCTGCACTCGCGAGCGACAATTACGAGAACCAAATCTACGAGCTCACGGAAGCTGAAGGCTGCACGATCGACGAAATTGCAGCCAACGTCAGTAAGGCCATCGGCAAGCCGATCGAGGTCGTCCACGTTTCGGTCGATGAACTTGTGCAGAATATCTCAGCTGCCATGGGACTCCCTGAGGGGGTTGCCAAGGCGTTTGCTTCGCTCGACACCAACACGGCGCAGGGTCTCGCCGGTCCGGTGGCCAACGACTTCAAAACGCTCGTGGGCCGTGATGCGCAATCCCACGCCGCGTGGGTCGAAACCAACGCCGTTCTTCTGCAGGCGCTCTAGGGAAGAACCAACGTGGGGATCCTTTGGAACGGAGCGTAATTCTCTATAAATGGAACGTACGTTGTGCGCGTTGATGTGGTCGTATCCGTCATACATGTTGGTGTTACTGTGGCGCTTCTATGCATGGGTATTGCTCGCCTGAGGAAGGTATGCGATGTCGATGTCAACAAGTAGTCTGATCATATCCCCGTACCATGGGATCTTCTCAGTGAGCGTTCCCATCAAAAGACCATTATTAAAATAGACGTCAGCCCCGAGAGAGACTTCTTGATTGAGACACCGGCTGGAGATTCTCCGAGTTCAAGACGCAAACGATCCGATCTTCATGCCAACCTGTTATAGATGACAAATCTGCGATCCTGTCTCCTTATGCGTATCCCGAGGCTCACTCAGACACACACACCCGGCCGGCTTCAGGACGGATCTCAAAACTTGGGAGGGCCGAGCTCTGCACCATACTTATCCCATGTCCAACCATCCCATTCAAGATAACAAACGCCGTCTTCGGTTGTGATCCATTCAAGCCGAGTCCTGACCTCATTCCTCAATACACCCTCTCAAGGCGACATCAATTTGAAGATACACCTCAAGCTCCACCGGTGATCAAGTCATGTGGACTTCGTTCCCCTTGCACTCGCTCCTCTTAGTGACCTTGCTCACTTGTGCGCAAGCGGCGACCGACAACTTATATCGAGCGCACTCGTTCTTCACCGGCGACTGCTCGAATCCTGGCATCATCAACGAGTTTGTGATGGAGCCTCAATCCAGATGCTCACCCGGCACGTTCTGTGATGCATCCGGCCAGAATATGCTCCAACAGCACTGCAACATCTCAAGCCCGGATACTCACGCACGCATGGTCTTTGGCAGCACAGCTCAGTACATCACCTTCCGATACTTTTCTGATGATGCCTGTACCAAGCAAGAATTTGTACGTGGGCGTCGATTGAGCGGTGGCAACTGCTTCACGGTGGACTCAATCTCAAGCATCTCGTACTCCGTCCGAACGGATACGATTGTGCAAGCGAAGACATTTGGCACCACGAACTGCTCGGGTCCTGTTTCGTCTGTGGAGCAGTACGCAAGAGACGATGTTCGTTCCCACAAGTGTATCGGCAAAATGAAGCTCTACGTCGAGACCCCCGTCAATTTGAGCCCGCAGGCACACACCACCGAGATCTTCTTTACGGATGCGCAGTGCACCATCCCCAACCGAGTCCTCATCAAGCCGAAAGAGGCGTTCGTGACCCACACCGAAGGCAGTTGCACCAAGACCGCGGGCGATTTGTTCTACAAGCGCGAGAAGTATGTGACGATCGATCCTTCCACAAAGGCGGCTGAGATTTTCGGCTCCCGACCTGTGTACGTTCTTGAACAAAGCTTCTACGACGTGAACTGCACCAAGGCGAACCAAGTCTCAGTGTATCGCGCGGACAATTCGTGCGTCAGTCTGGGCACGGATACTCAAACAAGCACCCGCGTCTTCCTGGATGTTGACGGCACGTACACGCGCGACCAATTCGCCGGAACAGGCTGCAACGGTGGGGTCCTTGAAACAGTTCGGCTAGACAAAGACAATATGAACAACGGATCGTGCGTCGGCGGCCGTAAAGCCTACACGCACACAGCGGGAACTCCACTGGCAACCAAGGCCACCACGCCGACGCAGAACAACAGACCTTCTAGCGCTGCGTTGAAATCCGTTGCGGCATTCGTGATGCTCACGGCGACAGTGGGAGCAGCGTACATCTCGTACGGTGGTTGAGGTTCCTTCAGCCAAACTCCAAACTTCAAGATGATCCAGACTTCAAGAAAATCTCTTGTCGACACTGAAGATACGAGCCATTTCTCGCATTTCCCAACGACCACAAATCCTATTCATAGCCATTTCATCCACATTTAGTTTGCTTGATGCTCGGGTCATTTGGACACTCAGAGAAGAAGGGTAGATTGGACAACATAGAGCCCATGTCCACATCTGATAGCATCTCCAAACTGTCCTATTGCAGCACGGGCAAGATACGAGCTTCCAACATCCAATGCAGTCCGAGCGGTTCGACTCACCTCACGCGTCACGCAAATTTCCTTCATCGATAATGCTCTTGCACTCTTCCATATCAAAACTGCAAAATAGATTAGCAATATATGCGTTGCCTTGCTCAAAGGATCTCAATAATGCTGTCGTCCGAGTCTTCGCCATCTGCTTGAGTAGGTTGAGTTCGTGGAGTTGCGTTCGTTCCTTCTCCACCACCCATCTCATCATCCGAGTCAGAGAGATCAATTGCGATCGTGTCTTGAGTCATGGATCTTGCCAATGACTGTCCACTGCTGGACGCATTGTTGCTACCAGATCCTGAACTTGTTGGAGTAGACCCGGGTTGGCCTTGGGCCCCACGAGGCAAACCCTTCTCCTTTGCAATTTCATCGCGGAGCCAAGCTTCGTTGTGAAAGCTCACATCACGCGGTAGCTTCGACAACTTGAGCCACTTGAGCGTCTCGCTCAGATTTAAGCCGCTCACAATATCCGTGAGCTGCGGGTTGACCTCGATCGCGAGTCTCGCCCCGCATTCTTCTGCCATCCGTTTGAGTTCCTGAACCTTGTTGATGCCACGACGCAAAACAAGCAAAGTACGATCTCCGAGCTTCCAAGTCTCCCGCTCTTTGCGTTTCCTTTCTTGCTCTCTGCGCTCGTTCTCCAGCTGCCTGCGAAATTGCTCGGACTGGCTCATACCCGCTTGCTGTTGTCGGAGCAGCTCGCGTTGTTGTTGTAAGAGTTGTTGTTGCTGCTGTTGCATTATTAGCGATCGAAGATGAGGTGCCATGTTCTCGACATTAGGCGATGCAGTTGCTGGGATCCCCGCGCCGAGGCCTGTGTCCAAATGAGCGGGAACGGCACTAGGAGTTGGCAGATGAGTACTGTACGGAAGGTATCCACGGCCACCAGCGAAGCCAGGCATTGCTGCAGGGTTTGCTTGAGCCTGGGCATGAGGAATCGCCCCAGCGGTTGGAGTAGGCCGTTTGCAATACCGACACTCAAAGTACTTTGGTACTGGTACGTGCGTCATTTCCTCTGGGTACACTTCGTTTGGACAACGGCAAGTCGAGCACGCGATCATTAGAACTTTTTCACGGGTGAATCCAGTGTCCACTCTCATCCGTCGGACGGCTTTCTCGTATCTGTAGCTGGAAGTAATCTCCTCTTGTTCGGCCTCTGTACAATTGTCATCGATGGTCTCTTCAAACATCGTCTCTTGCTCGAACCAGTCCAACACCCAATCGAGGCGCTCGTCTTGAACCTTGTTCAGAACCTTCTCGAGAACAGCATCACCTCCAGGAGCAGACGTCGCCAAGTGGCCGAAAGCATCGTTGAGGTCTGCACTAGAGTCTGTGGCAGCGGGTGAAGCGTCTGACAATGTCTCCTCGGATACAACTGCAGGTGTAGCATGTGTCGGGGTTGTTTTCCGCGCGAGCACAGTCGACTGTTGTTGCATCGCTTGTTCGAAGTCATCAAGGTTGAAATAGTTCTGGAGGTCAGCAGTCTTGAACTTTCTTTCCAGAGCCTTTTCATCGACAATACGCTTTGCGACGCCTTCCTTTCGGATTTGCAGATCATACACCTTCTTCTCCATCGTACCAGCACTGACGAAACGATACACAAACACCGGCTTCACTTGGCCGAAGCGGTAGGAGCGACACATGGATTGCGAATCGTTGCATGGATTCCAGCAGACATCAAAAATGATGATTCGGTTACCCGCACACAGGTTGACACCTTCACCGCCGGCCTTCGTTGAGATCATAATCAAGTCTGCGTCCTCTTCCAAGTCGTTGAACTGGCCAATCATACGGAATCGTTCTTGTTGCGGTGTACTACCATCAATACGAAGGTACGAAAGTCGATCCGAATGCCTCTTCTCACGTCGGTTGTTTTGTGCAATCATCTTTTCGACAGTGTTCAGTGTGGGGATGCTCTGGGAGAACAGGATGACACGGTCGCCGATCGCCTTGCACTCCCGCAGAATTTCCATTAGCAACAACATTTTGCCACTTGACTCCAGCATACCAGTGATGTATTCGAGCATGAAATCTCGCGCAAAAGCGAGTCGATGCTCAGGGCCTGTCGGTGCACGGGCTGAACTACCTCGACCTCTTGACGGAGCCTCCAGAGCTTCGAGAATCGAATCGCTGTCCTCATCTGAGAGACCTACCGATTCATGACGCATACCTGCGCCCACACCGTTCGCGCGACCAATGTCAGCTGCAAGATACTGCAGCAGATCTTCGTCCTCCCCATCATCGTTGGTACGCGACTTCTGCTTTCGCATTCCGTTTCTAAACGTACCCTTACGCACGGCCTCTTCAAGCTGATTGTATGTTTCATGCAGAACATCGGGATGGTTCGAGATTGCTAACGAGATGTGGTAGCCGCCAAGCACGTCGATCTTGCCGCCAACGCCTGGCATCAGCTCGCCCCTCTTCGGCACACCGGATTGTAGAAAGTTCCGGTACAGCGTTGCTTGCGGCTCTGTAAGCTTACACAAAAGAACCCACTCTTTCTTTGGCGGCAGCTGGCGGAACAAGAACTCTTGGTCACGACGCAAAACGAGCGTCTTCAGTTCGTTCGTGAGGATAAATGCGCGCTGGCGAGCCAGCTTGCGGTCACCCTCCGTACTGTCGATACACTGGCCGTTCTCGATGGGGTTGACAAAGCGGTTCTTGAAGTCCTCCAGAGAACCTAAGTAGTCGGGACGCGCAAAATTCACCATGGTCCAGTACTCTTCGAGATGGTTCTGCAGCGGGTAGCCCGTCAAGATGATTCGCCGCGCTGTCTTCACATGTGAAAGCGCTTTCACGAGCTTGGATTTGTGGTCGCGCACGCGATGACCTTCGTCAAGCACAATCAAGTCGGGTCCAGGGTCGCTCAGGTACTTGTATGCCTCGCGGATCAAATGCTCATGCTTTGCATTCCCCGCTGCGATCTTCTCATCGCCACTCGACTGGAGAACCAGCAGACGATACAACTCGTAGCCCATGATGAGCAGTCCACCGCGACGGTACCAGTCCTTGACAACCTGGACGCGGTCCGTCATCTTCTTCTCGCGACTCGATTCCAGCGTCCGTACCCCCAGTTTGCGAGCGTCTTTCTTCCCTAGCCATTTGACAACTTCGGCCTCCCAGTTGCGCACACAAATCGTCGGCGCGAGAATCAGCACACGCTTATGGCGATTCACAAGCGTGCCATCGGTTGGATTGCGACGCTTGAGTGCCAAAAACGCCTGGACGACGGTGATCACCTGGAGCGTCTTCCCAAGACCCATAAAGTCGGCGAGGATACAGCCAAATCCGGACGGCTCGGGCGCCACGTGGCTCCACAGAAACTGGGCACCTTTCACTTGGTGCTTCTTCAGCTTGCCCGAGATCGCTGGATGCACGTACACGGGCTGGCTCTCCGAGCCCAGCTCGCCCTCGGGCGGCTTGCCGTCCTCAGCTCGTGGGTTCAAACACACGAGCGGCGCTTCGTCCACGGCCGCACGCTCGACAGCGGCCGCATTATCCTCAGCATTGATCTCCTCGTTGAACAGCACATGCGACGCGCGCTGCTTCTCGGCCTCCCGCGCGAGCCGCGTTGGGTCGTCCAAGTCGTTGTCATCGCGGATCGCTGCGAGCTCGCGCCGCCGCGTGCGGTTGCGCTGGTCGCGCCGGGCCGACCGCGGCGTGAGCTCGCCGTCCGCCGGACGCTTGCGCTTCTTGCGCACGCGCTTCTCGGTGGTACTCGCGCTGCCTTGGCTCGCTCTCGTGGGGCGGTTCAGCGGCCGCTCCGAGTCAAAGTCGTTGTCCTCCTCGGCCTCGCTGATCTCCTCCACGTCGTCCTCGTCGTCGTCGTCGTCGTCGTCTTCGTCCAGATCATCCACAATAAAATCGTCGAGATCGTCGCCGGCGTCGTCCTCGTCGGCCGCGTACCGTCGCCGCGCGGACGATGCGCGTGCCTGGCGGTCGTCGTCGTCGTCGTTCTCCATATTATCGTCGTCCTCGTCCACCAATTGTACCTGCTGCCGTCCGCGACGGCGACGCGGCGTCCACTCGGCCTCGCCGTCGCTGGCACTGGAGGAGCGCGAGAGGAACTGCGCCATGGGCCCTCGCGCCGCACTATTACGCACCCGGCTCATTGGTTCGCCCAGCTTTCTCTTTGCCTTTGGCTTCTTCCTCCCCTGTTCCCACGAAAGGAGGGTCAGACGTCAAAGCACGCATGCGAAACGGCGTGGACCACTTCAATATACTCGAATAGAGGGCGCATTTTCCCGCGCTTTTTTGCTGGTGGAACGATATTTTTGGGTGTTTGGGTATTTGAAATTTGGAGCTAGGCTAGGTTCGGTTATGTGCTGTCATTTCCCTTTGTGGACTGACTGGGTCGAGACCATGACACATTTTGTGATCTGTGTCCCTGTGATGTATCGGTTGGTGACACCATGGAGGTTTGTTGGCTGGTGCCACCGATGGCAAGATGGTGTGTCCAACTGTGCCACTCTTGACAGCTTCTGGCGCTGGAATCAGTGCACAGGTCAAAGGTGTTCCACAATAGGGTAGAAGTGGATCAAACCAGGCTGAACAAATACCATATTACGGTATACCTTCGCGTTTGTTTATTAGAATCCATCGTGACATGGACGCCGCTTTTTGAGCCAAGTCAAGCCAGCTCTGGCCCCCATCCTCTTTGCCGTGTCCCCTTCGGTGGTTAGGGGTGAATCCAATATCCCCTCTAGTGACCAATATTGGTGTGGTCCATCAACATTTCTATACAAAATATGATACAAAAGGTTTCCATCGTGGTGTGGTACACGAATCCCGTTCGGGTGGACACGAGCAGGTCCCCGTCTGCTTTTTCCACTCGATACAGCACCAGGCCCCCCCAGTCAACGGAATCCACGACGCGACGGCCACCTTCCCATACTCAGATCTCTATCGCCTTCCTCTCCAGGGACCGACCGACGCATCGCGGAGCGTCTCGGCCTCTGACTCCCCCCATTCTTTTCCGACCACCGCCATCATGCGGACGACCGTCGCGCTCGCCGCACTGCTGCTCGCGTGCCTCAACCGTACACACGGCGCCGTGTGCTCGCAGTCCCAACAGACCGAACTCACGACCCTCGTGGACGCCAACAAATCCATCTTCCAGGCCTGCGTGGCGGACCTCAAACTCTCGATTTCCAGCGCTGCGACGTCCGCCGCGCTCGCTGGGTTTATCACCGAGGACTCTCTCCAGCCCAGCAATGCCGACCGCATCTGCGCGTCCGACAATTGCGTGCGCGCTCTCATCCAGGCCATGGAGAACCTCCCGGACTGCTGCTCGTCGGTCGCGTCGGCCACACGCAATATCCCACGGCTCGCCGACGATATTCTCCACCAGTGCGACGTGCGGGACGCCAAGCTGCTCGCGTCCGAGCTCGAGGCCGAGATCGCCAAGCTGCCCGACCTCAAGGTGCAGATCAAGAGCCTCGGTACTGGCCCAGGCAACTCGGTCTCGGGCAGTGGCGACGCGACGGCCGTGGGCGACGGCGTGGATGTGATTATCGACGTCAAGAAACGCGAGCTCATGAAGACAGGCGGGCTCGGGTTGACACCCAGCGACAGCCAGACCAACAGCAGCACGGTCGCAGCGAGCAGCAACTCGGCGGGGCCGTTGGCGGTGTCGAGCGTGACGGCGCTAATACTCGTCGCATCGTCGGTCGTACAGGGTCTGTGGTGATACGTAGTGGAATTTATTATGAACACAAGTGAGTGGATGGAGACGGTGTGCATGGTCAAAAATCGCTGTGATGGTTTTGCTTTTTCTTTGGCTTTTTTTCTCTCGGGTAACGACCGGTCACGTAGCAAAATACATTGGTGGGGATACAATTACAGCACCAGCTCAAAGAGCACGGCCTCGGTCTTGGCATTGGACGGCTGGTCGTTGCTCGAGGCCGGACTTTGTGTCGCGGCGTCCTGGCTGTCTGGGTTCTTTGGTGGCGAGCTCGCGTTGTCTCCTGGCCCCACGGGTGCCAAACACTCTGTCGCCTCCGGCGTTGCTTCTGGTGTCGCAGCCTGCGAGGATGGATGTGATCGAGCCACGTTTGTGTCCTGCTCAGTTGCTGAAGCTGCATCACCAACAGCATCTTCTACTTGCCGACTTTCGTCACTCTTCTTGTCTGGAGACTTGGCACTGACCGAATGCTTCTCTTCGACTGCGTCCTGCTGCTCGTTTTCTGGCGTGGTCTTGAGCTGCACATCAGCTGATTGGTTTGTTTCTTTCTGCACCTGTTGCGGTGCGCGATGGCCGTTCTGCACTTGAGCTCGCCACAAATTCGCCCCCGTGTGAAGATACTCGGGTGACGCTGCGAGCATCTGCAAGTTGCGCTCGGTGGCTTGGGCATAGTGTTGGTAATACAGTTGGACTCGCTTCTGGTGTTCAAGTGCATCCATGCGAGCGTGGATGAAGCGGGGGTCGATGATCCCGCCGTTCATCACGGGGCTCGCCTGCGTTGTAGGGGACGAGGATGACGACGCGGTTGGTGGATCAGTTACGGGTGGTTTCTCTTCATCGTCGCCGTCTTTCTTCTCCTCAGCCTCAGTGATACTTGCATTCTCATCGTCGCTCTTACGTTCCGCGAGTCGTTGCTGCTCGAGGTGTTGTGCCATCAGCGCTTGCTGGTACATGTACTGCTGGTATTGGTATGCCTGCATCTGGTAGTAGTGCTGGGCGTAGTAGTACTGTGCCGCCGCCGCCTTCTCTTCCTCGCTCATGACGTGCTTCGGCGTCTTGGCTCTCTTCTTCTTCCTCGCGGGTCCTTCTTCATTCGCTGCCGCTTCCTCATCCACAGTTGAGCGTGGGGTCGACGACGCACTGGACCCCGACATCGCTTGCTGGAACGAACCATGCTGGAAGTCGGCCACAAACTCGCCTCGCTGCTGGAGCCGGTCCCGAAAAATCGTCGCGAGCCGTTCCCGCGTCGCCATGTACGCTGGATCTGTCTGCCACTGCGTGATCGTCCCATGGCTGACTCGTCGCGACGCACTCGACGAACCCGACGAAACACGCCGAGCCTTGCCATTTGAGCTGCCCGAGCGTCGCACGGGCATATCTTCGTCCGACTCGTCTACTTCGTCTTCGTCATCATCTTCCTCCTCATCTTCGTCCTCATCTTCGTCTTCTTTGTACTCTTCATCACTGTCGTCCTCCTCTTTCTTCCGCTTCTTCTTCGTCGAGGTCTTCGCACGGGCACTTCGACGCAACGCCGACATACCAACCGTCGGTGACTGCAGTCCCGTTGGCGTGGTGGTCGTCACTCCCTCCCCCACCACTTCACTCGGCACCTCGGCTTTGGATTCCTCTACGACCTCCCGGCGACTCGCACGCGGCGACGGCTTTCTCGTTCCCGTCGGAGACTTGGCCGTCGCGACCGCTGGGGATTTCGTTGGCTTCACTGTGGGACTAACACGGGTACGCTTCGTAGGAAGCTTTTCTTGTTGGTGGTCTGGATCGTCGCCCTGCACGTCCATCTCCAGCTCCAAGTCGATCTTCTCGCGGCGACTCCCACGTCGCGACTTGCGGTCACTCGCTTCGTCCGCAGCGTCCACAGCGACCTCGACTTTTACGGCCGTGCGGCTGGATGTGCGGTTAGACGCTGGAGAGGACTTGGCCATCTCGTGGTCGTTCGGGCCCCCCTCGTCCACACGGCGCTTCTTGGATTTGGCCGCAGGGGCCGCTTTGGCTGGTTTAGACTTGGTCGAGGACTTGGTGGTCAATTTGACATGTGTTGTCGCGGGGGCATTGGGATCACTAAAGAGCGAGTCCTTGCCATTCCAACTGCTCCCGGCCTTGGGCTTGACGCCCGTGTGGCTGCCGTGGGCCGCGGCAAACTTGGCTGCGAGCCAGCAGTCGTACCGCGTGTTCCATCCCACGTAGTGGACAAACACGCTCTTCTCGGCGGCATTTAAGTCCAGGATCTTGGCCTCGCACCATCGGTCTTTCGCGTCGCGTGCATCGATGAGCAGCCCCAGGCCACGCAACCCTGCGGCGTCGCGATTGCCACGTTTGTTGCGCTTGTCGCCCTGGTTCTCGCCCTGTCGCGGCGTGGCCTTCGGGGATTTCGACTGGCTCGCCTTGTGGCCAGCACGGGTCTCGAGAAGCGGGCGTCGTTTGCGGGGACTAACCATCTCCGTCGTGATGGCCACTTCCCCCTCGGGCTCCTCCTTCACGGTCGTGGTCTCCTCGAGTGTGGACCGAAGCAGTCGCCGTGTCACGTACATGCCGGATTGTTGGATGGACGCGCGTCTAAATTGGCCCAATGTGGCCGCCGTTGGCGCTCGCTCAACTCCGTCCACAGTGAGTGTTGGCGTCTGGGCGTTGGCCGCGTTTTCCCCACTTTTTCGATCGACTCTTTCGATATTTTGTTCCTTGTTTTCTTGCTCCCCGAAGGGACGCGATCCAGTTTTGGAATGTGGAGAGCGCTGTGTTCAGGCTATGCACTGTATACCACTCAAAACGTTAGATATGGAACTGTGTTTCATGAAATATGGAATTGATTCAAGCGTACCAAGTTAGAACCCACCGTAGGACGAACTGCGGTCTTTGCCTCCTTCGAGATCCATTGTGTCCTTGCGGTGACGGTGCGCGTGGGCCTGCTTGGGCGTCGAGAGAGCGGTCACGACGGGGCTCATGCCCACCATCGTGGGGGTCGTGGCTGCTACAAACGACGAACGCATCGACACGTCGTCCTGCATCTCTTCCTCATCGAGCACTTGGCCTTCGGACTGACGTACCGCACGAAGTGCCATCGCCTTCCAGTCGATGCGACACAGAGCCCCCGTCATGAGCAAAAACTTTGTCGTCTCACCACACACGCTGCCCCACCAGAGTCCACGGAGACCTTGATTCAGGGAGATGCCGAGGCCGTACGACGCCGGGAGCATCACCAGCCACGAGCCCGTCGCCGTGATGCACACAAGGGTCGAGGCGAGTGACATGGCCTCCACCACGGCGGCCAGGATCATGTGCAGACCCGAGACGAACACGGCCGTACAGAACACGGGCAATGTGTGCTCGATCACTGCCGCGACTTCCGGGTCCGGTGTGAAGAACAGGATCACTGACGCACGGCAAAAGTACACCACGAAAGCCGACATGCCGGCGGCGATCGCACCGAGCACAAAGCCAACATACAACGTCTGCTGAGCAAGCTCGGGTCGGTTCGCGCCGAGAAAGTTGGCCGCACGTACTTGGGTGGGCAGGCCCATGCCCCAGTACACGCCAAAGATGAGACCCCAGAGGTTGAACATGACGCTGTTGGCCGCGAGATTAAGCGGTCCGAGGTTGCCAGCAATCGACGAGATCGCGTTGTAGACCCACTCGTCCAACGCCATGTTGAGCGTCATGCCCAGCGACAGCGACGAGAACAGCTTGATACGGTCCCAACGGAGACACTCTTGCGCTCGGAAGCCGTACCACGTCTTCTTGTGGTATCCCTTGTACCAGAACGCGTACACGTACAGAGCCATTGGCTGGAAGAACGACGCCACGCACTGCGCGATGGGCGAGCCGATAAAGTGGAGCCCCTCGAACGGACCGACGCCATAGATGAGCACGTAGTTGCTGACGAGACACACGCCGACGCTGAGAATCGAGATGATCGTCGCGGGCATGACGATCTCTTGAGCCTGCAGGTACTGACGCAGTGCACAGTAAATCGCCTGCGGCAGCACCGTCGGCGTGATGTACCGTGCGTACGTGTCTGCGAGACTGAGCACAGCGACGTCGTCTGTGACGAAGCTCAAGATCCGGTCCACATAGAAGAACGAAATCATCACAGGGATCGACAGCAGCGAGAGCATGATGAGCCCAAACTGCAGCCAGATGCCCACGAGCTCATAGTTCTTGGCGCCGTACGCTTGCCCACAGAGCGTGCAGATCGAGATCGCAAAGCCGTAGATCACGATCTGCACGCCGTTGGTCCAGATGCCGGCAAGCGCACTGGCCGCGAGCTCGTTCGAGCCGAGATGGCCGAGAAAGGCCGTGCTGATGGTCGAGAGCGAGATCCGGCAAAACGTCGCGAGCGAGACCTTCCAGCCCATGCTCCAGATCGCGCTGGCCTCCTCCCAGGGCGTCGGCGCGCGGTCTTTCTCGAGCAGCATCGCCCGCTCATCCTCCGTCTCGTCCGGCAGCGTCAGCGACACGAGCGACGACGTGGTCTTCTTGCTGTCGTCTGACTTGGTGGTCTTGCCCATGGTGGTTGGGGAGTTGGTGGTTCGTTGGCCGTTGGTCCGTGTATCGAATCTGGTGGCCGATCGGTTGGCGTTGGCTGGTCACACTGGTGCGATACCGTTGGGCGACTTGCGAGCACCGGATGTTGCTGGCCTGACGGTTCGTTGACGCGTCATCGGCTGTGGACGGACACGGCTCTTCCGGTCGGAAACAGACGCGACAAAGAGAAGATTCGCTTGTGGTGTAGCCTACACTATTTTGAAATGGTAGCCCAATAGCGTACTGAACCCAAAGTTGGGTCACAAACCGACAAGACAATCGTAACCTGTTCATATTCCCGCATCTTACAAAATTAGACATGAGCATGAGTTCGTGATGGGGGTTACGCACATTGTCGTAATTGCGGAGAAATCCACACACCACCATCTGGGAAACCGTCAGGTCAGCTCACAATCCCGCTAGCCAATCACATCGCAGAATGATGCAGCCACGTCGTCTGCATCAATGTCGAAGTACGATGGTGATGCACCGGTCGTCGCCAAAGCACCGGACGGCTGCATTGGTGGTTGGCCCAACCACAGGAAAGTGTACGGCCCCATGTCTCTTGCCCAACTCCAAAAGGATTCGTTTTGCGTAGGTAATACCACACCAGCGATGGCCACATCTCATCGGGGATTTCGCCCCCAACTTCTGGTGGACGGGAATCCAGTGGTCCTGACCGACGAAATCGTTGGAGAGAGAGAGAAGTGGACCCAGAGAATATTAATACATGCAGCTCCATGAAAAGCCCAGTGCATTTCTCTCTCGAATAAATTACTCTATATGTCGTCCTTCCACGAAGACGGTGTCGTGCATACGTTGCTCTTCTTCTTCCTCTTGACCTTACGCCTCGGCGCTGCCGTCACCCGAGTGCTGCTTGCAGTAGTAGTCGTGCTTTTGGTACGAGCGGCGGTTACAGCCTTCCACGCGGCAGCGGTTGCCACCGCCATGCGCCCAACAAAAGCCTCCGGGAGCCGCGACCTTGGAGCAATCGGGCGCGTCGCAAATGTGGCCGCCGCCGTGCGACCAACAGTAGCCGTACCGCTTGGCCTTGCTGGTGCAGCCGTCCACCTTGCAGATCTTGCAGCCGCCGTGGTGGAAGCACCGGTTGTAGAGCCGCGCGCCGTGCGTGCAGTTGGGGAACGTGCAGCGCGAGCCGCCGCCGTGGCGCACACAGCGGCCACGCGATACGGCCGCACGGGGGCAGTCCGCATGCGAGCATATCGCCGACTTGCGCACTCGCATCTTGCCGTTGTGGTGGAGATCGAGCGCTAGCAGCCGGCTCACCTGCTTGTCGATAAGCGTGGTCTCGGACAGGATGCTGCGGCCGTGGATTGAGAACGCCTGGTCCTCCTCGCGCTCTTCCTCGCTGGTCATCGACGCGTCTTCGGATGGCGAACTGGGCGTCTGCTTGCGGGCGGGCGAGAGCGACGAGGCGGACGACGCGTTGCCGTAGAGCGCCGGTGATGCGCAGGCCGCGGTAGCCATCTCGGCGTCGGTTGTGGGGTTGAGGATGAACGCCAACGCGGCCTTGCTCTTCTCGTCCGAGTACATGGTGAGTAGAAGTGGGGAGTGAGGGTCGACTGTCAAATTGCGGTGAGCGCGCCGGACCACTCGTGTCGGATCTATCCAAGTGAGTGTTGGGATGCGCGTCGCAAATCGGGAACTGAACGGAGCGAGTGAGTGGCCACGTACCGAAGGGAAAGAGAGAGAGAGAGAAAAGAGAGGGGGTCCTTCTCACGCCCGGCGTTGACGGTCGGTAGTGCTGTTGAGTAAAACAAGCAATGGCTCGGCCAAACGCCGCTTGGCCCACAAGCATGATCGACCCGAAGAGAGAAAAACCGGTCGCGTCTTTGTCCGATTAGCTAGACCCGCTGTCGGCGTCGAGCGGTCACGCCCTGGCTCTGCGAGGTGATTGGCCCGCAAAGGTGATGACGCCGTGTCACGCGGGACTCGCGCCCTCGCATTGGCCCATCCGCGAGGCAGAAATTTATGGAGCCATGCGAGTAGGGGGAAGAGCCAAAAGGAGGATCGGCAAAACGCAACACACAAGTGAAAGGAGATGGAGTGGACTGCTTCCCCCCCAAATGGTAAGAATCCAGCCACGGACTCAACCCTGGGCATGGTGGTCTACACGTACTGGCCGCAATGCGGGTGGCGATTAGTGCAACCGCAGACGCCGTGGTGCTGTGGTAGGCACTCTGAGATTTTTTGGGTGGAGAGTTAGGGGTACCGAGACAATGTATGGGAAAGGATTGGAGGAAGCCAAAGGGAGAGTGCGTCGCCCCAAAATCTGTGATCATTCTTGCTGATACGTGGGCTTCCAGCCATCGATCCGGAAGAAGGGTTGCTCAGCCATCAGCGATGGGAACGCACCGGTGGCTTCACGCGGCCGTGGCCACTGCGTCTACAG
>JAADVY010000429.1:0-16916 GCA_023336035.1 Pythium plurisporium
ACGATGATGATAATGCGGTTTCGCCGACACCGCCCCCCGCGCTTCCAAGCATCCCCGGGCGAAATCGATCACGTGTCAGGATGCCACGCAGAACGGCGATCGACGCGCCACCTACTGCGCAGAATGAGAGTGGGAGCGAAGGATTGAGTGCGAGCGATGATGAGGGACATCCACGACCACCACCGCCGGAGCGAAAGCGTGCAGGACCAACTCGACCCAGTGCCAAGAAGCGACGCAGAACTGGAGAACAAAGTGATCAGATGCGAGCGGCACCACGGACCCAGCGACGCGTCCCCGCGCCACCAGAGATCATCGAGATTGACGATAGCGACTAAAGCTTGGCTCTTTAGAATTGTGCTCAATGGATACACAGGTTTTTGCCAATCCGACCAATTCAATATCACCACGACGGTGGAAGCAGACAGAGAGGCTTGCCCATTCGCACCCGTGGGTTCCAATTGGCACGTTTGGTCGGTATTAGGTATCGTGTGGAGAAGGACAACAAGCGGGGACACATGTCGCAGCAACTTGGGGAAAGCGACTAAAACCTCCTCTATACGATACCCGTTACCACGGGATCCGCAGTCTCCCACCAGAAAGAAGATCGAGCAGCATGCTGACATGGACGTCGCGCTCTCGGCTCGGGCCCTGTGCGCGCTCACGCGGCCGCGCGCGGCTTTTGTATCATGTGCGTATATAATACTTTCATCTGCACTTCGGGACCGCGTGACTCGCTAGCGCTGACTCGCTCGATTGTGGATTCTACAGGCCCGTGCGTTCGCGACATCGCCGTCCCACCCCGACCCGCTGCCTCCCGTTGGCGCGTGGGAGTATTTCAAGCGCATGCTCGAGCGCCGTGGTGACTTTGTCAAGTACACTGACGCCGGCGTGTTCTCGCCCGAGATGTCGTCGCTCAAGAGCTGGCTGCTCTTTGGCGTCGTGCAGCTGCCACGCGATTCCGTCGTGGATCTTCCGGAATTCCTGCAAGGGGCCAAGCGCGCGGTCGCCAGTGTGCTGCAGGCGACGAGTTCGCGGGATTTTACAGAGTTTGTTGTCGCCTCGGAGACGCGGAACACAGAGTCGGAGAACGCGCGGCTGCTGCAGCAGTGGTGCACGCCGATCTGCTACGAGATGATGGCGGACAATGTACGCCACTCGTGGGGTCGTCAGCGCATGTTTGAGGTGGAGAACGTGGGCGTCGAGCGTGTGTTCTTGACCATGGCACGATACGACCGTGTGAGCCCAGCCGAGCTGCAAGAGGATGCCAAGCTCGCGCAGCAGGTGTTGATGCAACGCAAGTGGAGCGAGGACGCGACCATCGAACGGCTGCAGCTCAACGTGGGGATCGTCACGACGGAGCGAACGCGGCAGACGCTGTTTGACCAGAAGAAAGTGCGGGTCGTGGACAGCAAGTGGTATTACCAGGCGGCGCTATTGTCGGAAGTGACCGACCCCGACGACATTGACTGGCGTGTCGCGGCGCTGGTCGCGGAGCGGGGGCTCGGTCAGACGTTCATCTCCGAGTATGATTTGCCCCCCGAGGATCAACGTGGGAATTCCGTGACGGATGCGGATGAGCCATCCTCGGCGTCGTCCTGATGGAGGTTCGTATAACACAACAGTTTTGATTTCGAGTACAACGCGTTTCGGTCGTATGATCCGTGAGAGGACTGCTGGGGCAGCTCATTTCTCGCTTATTTTTGTGTCGTGTTGGTGATGATTTCAGCCCAGCGGGCGACGCGACGTTCGCTTGACCACCGCCGAGGTCTCACTAAACTCGCTCGCGTCAATGATCGTCCAATCCAGCTGATCCGGTTCGCTCACGTTGGACTCGAATGTCCACGTGAACGACGTCTCAAACGTCTGGTGGTCGTCGATCGCTGCGCCGGCGTCATTGGCAGCACACACGCGGATATGTTCCACGACGTCATACGCGACTTCGAGACGCAACCACTCGTCCTCATGGTACCCGAGTGTCTTGGCGCGGTCCTCTGGGATTTCACGCATGCAGTAATCCACGGAGGCGAGCCCCAGTTGGCGAATTTCCAGTCCTTCCAGCACGAGCTTGGTCTTGCGAGGTTCGGCGTGGACAGCCAGTTGCTGTGCCTGCCGTCGTGGCTTGCGCGTGAACGTCGCGAGCACCGATTCGTTGGACACGAGACCCATCAGTGCATCCTCCCGAACGTCTGGATATGTCACACCGTTTTTTGCAGAGTACAGCTCGTCGTACACCATGTGCACGGCATGCGTCGCCCCGGAGAGGAACTCGAACAGGTCCACCGTGGTCGCGCGCGGCATGCACGTCAGCACGAACATGCGGCTACACGCTTCATCGCTGGCACTGCGCGCAAAGACACCGCGCTCGTAGTAGTCGATGAACTGCGACCAGCGTCCGCACACACGCGACGCGACGCCCCAGCCGCGACGCAGCATGTACGGGTAGCCGAATGCTCGCCAGTGGGAAAGCCCCTCGCGCGACGGCTGGGAGGGATCTGGAGACGAACTAAACGGACGACCATGGGAAGAGATAACTGGCAGTTGCGATGCTGTCGGTTGTGCGCGATGGAGACGCTCCCCACGCGCGCACGGCGCCGCGACGCGCAGGCGACGTAGCAGCATTCTGTAGGGCTCGCCGACGGGGACGTTGTTGTTGGTAGCCGTTGATGCATGACCATCATTCTGATTCGGTCCATCATATCGTACTTATCCAGAGTTACACTGTACATCTGACTCATTGTTCACGCACCCCGGAGATGCTTTGATGCACCCCTGGAACGAAGGGAATCAGAACCATGATTCTGATCGATAATCAGAACGGAACATTCATCAGAATATGCTTCCTCGAGGTTTTGATGTTCGCTCGGGCGTCCGAGAAGTTGAGGTTTTATATGCGAACATTCTCTCATTAGCCAATAAGAAAATTTAACGATATCGCAAGCTCATTGGTCAAAATATATCCGTGGATCTTGAAAAATCACGAAAGATCGCAGTGATAAAGCACGGCTCACAGCGAGTGAAGAAGCACTTCAACACCACCAGGTAAGACAATCATGGGCGACATTGCGATGCCCATGAACGTGGACGATGGTTCAGGGGCTCAAGCGACTTCATCGACGGCGATTGCTCCTTATCAGCGCTCTCATAATGTCGAACAACGTCCCCTAATCGTGATGAACGCAGAAGCTCAGGCCGTGATCCGGAATCAGCTCCACAACTTTCTCACGACGACGCAACGGGAGATTCTCTCTCTCTCTCACGCCCAAAGCGTCAACAACGAGCAGACACGCCTGCAGCTCGGATACGCGCTGGATCAGATTCTTGCGAATGTCCGTGCCGACAGCCAGAACAACATCCAGCTGTCGCATGACGAGCTCTTCAGAGCGCTAGCGAGTCGTGTTGATGCAGGCATTCAGCACATCAACACGATCCGTGAAGACGTTGAACAGCGTGCGCTCACCGCCGCTGAATCAAAGGTCAATTCAATTGTCTCGACATCACATCAGAGCCTCAACGCTCAACTTGATCAGCTGCTCAACGACCGACTCGACGGTGATATACAGCGCGCGATTACTGTTGTAAAGCAAGACATCGAGAAAAAAGCAACGACGGCAGCTGAGTCGCAGGCATCGCTGGTAACTCAGAGTGCAGTCTCCCGTCTACGTGACGAGCTCAATCGACTGCTGAGTGAAGGGCTACGTACACGTGCACAAAAGGCCATCACCGACGCACAATCGAGTGTGGAAGAGCGTGCATTAACGGTTGCGGAACGTCGAGTCGCGACGGTTTTGAAAGACACTGAAGATGCTATCAGGGAGCGCCTTGATTGTCTTGTTGCAGACCGACTTAGCGATGGTGTCGAACAAGCTATCGTCAAAGTGAAGCGCGCAGCACAGAGTCGCGTCAATGAAGCTGGCGATGCCTTGCTCGCGTCCGTCCTGCGAGACACCAACCAGAAGCTTGATACCCTGATCATGGATCGTCTTGACGATGCACTCCGTGGTCGTGTTGAGGCCAGGGTTCGGGACGCCACTTCAGATGTTCAAAAGCAAATCGAGCAACGTGCACTCGCCTATGTTCAAGACAAGGCTCTCCGCTTGTTTCAGCAAGGTGAAAACGTTGAGACATCGGCGGGCGTCATTCATGAAGGAATCATCCAACAGATCGTCAACAAGGCTGTCAACGCACGTCTCGACAATCAACGTGAGAGCGAGGCCAGCCATTCACTGGCCGATCTGAAAGACTCAGCAATTGAGTCAGTCAAACGCTACGAGGCTGCAGGCAAACTCATAGCGGAGAGACGCTGCGACGAAGTACTTGGGCGACTTGAAACGCATGTGGCTAAAGTGCTCAAGGAAGTGAAGACCAAGGCATTGCAAGAAGCATCTTCTGTTGTGCGTGACCGTGTGAATGTTGTTGCTGAAGAGTCGAAGACCAAGCTTATGGATTTGCAAGAGCGGCTGTTACGCGAGCTTCACATCCAAGTTGGTGCTGCAACATCTTTGACAGCGAACGTTGGCACGAAAAGCGATGGAACCACGAGTCGACGTAACTTTTCTGAGCGAAGTTGCACTGCGCCTAGTGATCAACACCAGGGTTCATCTGGCGCAGCTCAAGGTGGAGACGACCCCCGGTTCAACGAGATCGAAATTGAAATGGGCGGCATGCATATTCGTGTTCGTTCGCGCCCAGAGGCGTCTCAGCCACAAAAAGGGATCTTTACTGACTTTGAGCGCAGCTTGAACTCACGTGTAAAGGAGACAGTCGATGCCGTAAAGGAACGCGCGCTCACTGAGGTCGAGCGAGCGCTCAAGGAGAACAACGACAGAGCTTCTGGCGAAGAACAAATGCAGAAGTCGCTTCGTGATATGCAAGCCCGGCAGCGCCGTGCAGCAATCGAGAAAGAGGAACAAAGCAAACAACTACAGAACGATGCAGAACGCCGACGTCTTGAAGTGATCCAAATGGAGTTTGAGGGGGCTGACGACTACTAAGACGTTGGGATTTCGGTTGCTTGTGTATGCAAATCAATACATGTATTCATTGGACCATTCTGTGCAAAGTAAACTCCATTCCAGATCACTTGAGCCTCAGTCATGCCTGTGATTTCTCTTCCGATTCGTCAACCGAGCACCGCGAGAAAATTGCAGGGAGAGCAGCATCCTCCTCAGGGTTGATCATAAACCTGGGGATGTGCTTCTTGATGTCGTCTTCGTGGATCTTGTCAATCTGCGTCAGCTTGACAAAGTTGGCGTTTCCCCGAACAAATGATGACATTTCGATGGTGTGCTTCTTCATCGATACACGCTCCTTTGTCACCAAGCGTCCTGCATCGCCGAAATCACGCTCAATTTGCCCTGAAGATGTTGGAAAAGAGAAAAGAGATTTAGCGACGTTAGATAAGAGAGGGAAATTCGCTTCCTCCCGTTGCCAAAACTGAAGGATGCATGGGACGTTGACTGCAGGCTTCCTCAACCATCTATGAAGCTCGTCTTCAACCTGACAATCCGCAAGGGGGCTGATATGTGCAGACGTACTGGGGGTGACGCTTCCATACATGTCGTTCAGCTCTGAAGAGATCTCTCCATCCATTTGTTGCCCAAACGCGTTGTCGACCTCCGCTAAGAGTTGGGCAGCAACACCCTTCTTGACGTCGTTCATTGCAACACGGACGCGATCTTTCACTTGATCTTTCACATAAGCCCCCATCTTCTCACTCACAACAAAGTTCTTTCCCTTCTGCACGCAACAGTACTTCACAACTTTCACCAAGTTGTCATCCAAATCCTTGTACCTGGGATGCAGAAACAACTGACTCTCGAAAACAAACGACTGCCGCCTTGTTGAGTCGGTGTATCGAGAGAAAAAACGATCGTCGACTGCGGCAGCGAGAAGACTGCGCGTTTTCACAACTAGTGGCAAGAGGTCACCCACCGAATAAAAACTGGGATCCGACACAGGCGATCGGCGATCGCGAAGAGGTGTACTTGGGTCCAGAGTAACCTGACGGATCTTGAAAAGGAGAAGGAGACACTTCACCTGTTGCGGACTGTCTTCTTGACACATTTGCTTCAAAATCGAGATCGGCTTCAGGAGAGACACCATTTGCTCGATCAATTCGCAATCGTTCTGCAGGGGAAAGTTGCTGGGTGCTTTCGCTTGTGCAGGTTGCTTCGCGCCTTCGACGTAGAAGTCAATAAGTGGCTGCCACTTCTCAAGGATGCGCTCCATCGAGTTGATCAACCCCAGAAAGCGGTGTGACTGGTAGTCAATCAGCTTTACACTCTTTGAAGTTCCTTCAAGCTCACACAGAGCTGCGAACAGCGTCCCGAGCTGTGTCACATCTCGAACTTGCCGAATGGTGGTGCGTATGCGTTCAATAAGTGCAGTCATCTCTGGGTTGGTTGATTTTACTTTGTTATCACTCAACCCGCACGCATACTTGGTGGCCGTATTCATCATGTGTGGAATACACCACTCCCACGGAGAATCCAAGTCCTCCATGGAAAGCCGTTTGACGTCTCCTGCACCGACCGTCATACAGCCGAAAACCTCAGACTTGAGGATATGGAAATACTCCAGCATACCGTTCAGCCATTTCAAGAAGCACCCACGAAAGCCGGACTTCATACGGGCAGCATACGACGGATCAAAGCAGCGAATGCCCAACAAAACCGAGCGGAACTTCCACTCGCTATCGATGAAATAAACGCGCACTCCGAGGTGTTTGCTGTGTTGCACTGGGCAAGTCCAAAAGTCCATGACGAGATTGATGTTCTTCACTCCTGCTGACCGCTTCTTCAGCAGCAACAAAACTTCACGCTTCGTAGCCGTGTACAACTCGACAAGAGAGTGACGAACCGAACCCGAGTGAATCGGCGTACGGTACTCCTCGGTCATCATGAGAGCATTCTTGATCTGCTTGTCCTTTGATTTGCCCGAGCAGAATGGACTGTTAGTCATGATGATGTCCCGAGTCTCGAGGAGCAGTCGCAGTCTCTTGGGCTCCTGCCGTATAATCTGGGAAGCCCGGAGTTCTTCGATCTCTTCATCGAGTGTTCGCTTGCGATCCATCTCGGTCTGCGTTTTCTCGGACGTCACTTGATGGAATTCTTTGAGATGGCGGGTTCCATTTGATGTCTTCCCCCGGTAGAGAGGATGCAGAGTCCACTTGTCGCGACATGCTTGACTGCCCAGACAAATCCATCCCACGTCGTCTGTCTCCGTCTTCGGATTCTTGTACGAGACACGGACACCCCAGCTAAATAACACTGAGGATTCCCCAGACTTTGGTGGCAGAAGAGTGAAACCGGATTCAGCGTCGGGGCTGAACGCTTCAACCGCTTCCTTCACGGCAGCGGGTACGTTACCTCCGTTTGCCATTGCTGCCGTACGGTTGAGTGCAGGATTGATATCGTCTTGGAGCTTTGCGATCTTCTCGAGTGGGTGTGGTGTGACTGCGACGCCAGCAAGATCGGCGTCGATTCGTGAAGATATGGATTCCATATCTTCACGAAACGACACATGGCATGGACCGTTCCCAAATTTTACAACATATATTAGCCAATCAGAGGTTCTGAAAGAGAAGTTTTCACACAAGGATCGGTCGGTCGGGGAAGATTCTTCGCGAAGAGTTACATAAGCTTCTGAGGGGATCAGAATACTGATTCAAGAAGTCACTCGTGCAACATAGCATATTCTGATCGTTGTGGGAACACAAAATACGCCGGTAACTGCTTCATTACCGGTAAATTCGTTCCAGGGGTGCTTTGATGCCAGGTTTCGTTTTCGCATGGAGTCATCGAGTTTTTGCCTGGAGTCATCGCCCTAATCGAGGTGATCATTGACGCTTTGCGTTCTGACAGTATGTGGGTCAATGGCTTTTCTCTCGCCGCAGGCTACATCTCCCCGCTTCCCAATCATCCCTGCCCGTCACCCACTCTGGGTTCTGAAAAATTGGAACAGAACATCTATAGTCACATTCTGTCAATTGCCACTGATTATGGTTCAAAACGTGGGCAAATCCACTGGGACAGTCAGTTCTACGCATCATATGATTGGCAGAAACCCATATTTCACCTACACCTGGTGAAGCGTCCTCTATTCGAGTTCCAGTCAGCGCTTTCACAGAGCACAGACAATAACTGTCCACGGTGGTGGAGAAGCACGCGCGGCCACTCCGCGTCTGTCTACGTGTGTACAACACGAGCGAAAATGGGCAGCAAGGAGGACGCTGAGCCTCAGGTTGTGGCGTCGACCGGATCCGCCGGTGTCTCCGCTTCCGAACGCGCTGCGTTTGACCACCAGACGAGCGTGGGAAGCGTCGGCGCGACCTCGGACCACGGGCTCCACAACGAACAGGCCTGGAGCCTCGGCACACCACCGTCAACGTCCGCGCGCGCGGGCGGCGTCGCGCACGACCACGTGCAGTTTGCGATGCTGCAGTCACGGTCTTCCATCACGTCGCCGTCGTCGGCGAAAGGCGGCGGCGGTGGCGGTCGCGCGGCCCATTTTGTTCCTGTCACGAGTGCAGCAGAGGACCAACGCCTGAGCCACGACTACCACGAAGCCATCTCGCCGTCGTCCGCGCCCGGCGACACTCGTCGACGCGACAGCTACGACGGCGGCGTCGAGTTCATGCGCAGCTTCTCACAGCCGGACCCGGACCGTCGCTACGCGGCGTCGTCCCCGGGGGGACGGCTCAGCCGTCTCGGTGGTCGGCCCAAGAACTCGCTCACGTTTGTGAGTGAGCGCAATGTGGCGCGCGATGCGGCCCACGAGCTCGCGCGCCAGGCGTTGTCGCACCGCAAGATCTCGATCGGCGACGTGACGTTCGACAACCCACGCGACAGCAACCTACGTGAGAGCGTGCGCCGCGTGCATGTACGTGAAACCAGAATGGGTGCACATTGAACCTTGAAAGACTGACGTGTGATGGTGTGACAGGCCTACTCGCGACGTGAAGCCCCGCTGGACTACGAACTGACCGCGAGCGTGAAATTCAAGGGCCGTGCGTGCCAGCTGACAATGGACCGCGAGATGCTCGAGTGGAAGCGCAGTGAGAAGCGCGTGCTCGGCCAGATTGAGACGGACGACATTGTCGCAGCCCACCCGCTCAACACAGGCAAGAAGACCAAGGATCCCAACAAGCCGCTCGAGTTCTCGCTCTTGGCGTTCCGCGTCCACTACTTTGTCAAAGGCAGCAAGCGCAACAACGAGAAGGCGCTCAAGCGCAAGCACAAGTTTGTGGACTTTTTGTGTGAGACCGGCGAGGTCGCGCAGCGCTGGGTCCACACGATCCAGGAGCTTGTGCGCTGGCAGGCGCGTGCGCCACCGATCGCTGAGAAACGCAAGATCAAGATCGTCGTGAACCCGCACTCGGGTCGTCGCCGCGCGATCCGCATCTGGAACGAGCAGGTCAAGCACTTTTTTGAGTGGGGCAACTTTGAATGCGTGGTCGAAGAGACAGGCTACAGCGGTCACGCCATTGACATGGGTCGCAAGTTCTCGGCCGACGACGGTTTTGAGGCCATGGTCTTCATCGGTGGCGACGGCACGTTGTGTGAGTTCATGAACGGCCTGTTGTCACGTCCCGAGCACGAGTGGCGCGAAATCGTCGCGACCACGCCGCTCTCGCTCATCTCGGCTGGCACCCAAAACGCTTTTGGCCAGGGTGTGGGCATCCCGACCATCGAAGCCGCGGTGTACTGCATCATCAAGCGCAAGATCCGCCCGCTTGATGTGATCACCGCCAGCGCTGAGAACGAGCCTGGCAAGGTGCACTACAGCTACTGCGGCGTAGGATGGGGCATCCCTGGTGACATCGCCGCCGAGTCCGAGAAGTACCGATGGATGGGAGTGATGCGGTACGCGTTCCTCAAGGTCAAGCGCGCGGTCATTATGCCGAAACGCCATTCGGGTCGTATCCGCTACGTGCCCACGGACCCGCAGCCCGTGCTGCGAAAGTACTTTGACATCCGCGACGAGGGCGCGCTCGACCAGTTTGAGATGGAGGAAGGCAACGTTTACGATTCATTCATGGAATCGGGCGCTGGTGGCCAGACGTCTTTCTCTCACGCCGCGCCGCGCAAATCGTGGGGCGGCTTTGGTGGTGCTATTCGCAGCCCTGCGAGTCGGAAGCGGTACCCGGAGCAGGCATGGGTCGAAGAGAAGGGCCAGTATATGGTGGTGGGCGTCGTGAACACCGCCCCCGATGGCGCATTCTCCCACCCATCCGACGGTAATCTGGATCTGATCATCTCTCGCAAGGGCTCGTTCCGGGCACTAATCCACTTTGGTCTGCTGTACCTCGTGGGCCGCGAACTCGAGAGCCCACTCATCTCGTACAAGAAAGTGAAGGCGCTCGTCGTGGAGCAGGACGCCGACCAGGCGGAGAACTGCATGAACATTGACGGCGAAGTGCTACCCGGGCCCGGGCCGTGGCGGATGGAGGTGGTGCCGAGCCTGTTCAAGGCTCTCTCAGAAAAGTAAGCGAGTGAGCGAGTGCGAAGTGTGCATATACTGCAGGATTGCCATGAATATCATCAATTCGTATTGTGTTTCTTTCTTTTTTTTTCGTCCTCCACAAACGGGGATATGGCGTGCACCAAAACTTGCTATACTGCTGTTCTTCATTTGATACCTAACACAGCCCAAGCCTCCTTCTGCCTGGCTGTGTGTGTGGTGTGGTGTGGTGGAGACGACACAATTTCATTCCTCGTCGTCCTGATCGCCCGTGAACGAACTCGAGTACTTGACGATGGCGCGGCCGATGGCGCCGATCCACTCGTCCTTGAGTTTCTCGCTGTCCGCGTACATGTAGTACGTGCTATCGGGCGTGGCCACTTCGAAGCAGAACCGCTTGTTGGTCTTGTCCTCGGCCGATTTGACCGTGAGGCAGTCGGCGAGATCAATGAGCCCATGGGCGGGCTCCTGGGCAGCGCGACAAAAGTAGAGCTTGTTGCCCTTGAGCACAAAGTACCGTCGCCGCCACTCCTTGAGCCACACGCTGCGCTTGGTGAGCTCGCCTTCGTAGTCGGCGTTGGACAGATCCACGTGCGAGTAGTCGCCCTCCATCCTTGCACTGGGCGATGATGGTCTCACTTCTTCGTTTCTCTTTGTTCTCTTCTCGCTACACAACGGAACGAGGGGCTTCGATGTCCGTGAATAGTGTGGGTCACTTCATTCAAGAGAGACGATCCTAATTCAAGTGGTCGTCTAGGACTACAGCATGGCTACATTGGCCCAAGAAAAAACGTTCGAAAAGGGCATGTATTTTGCTCCTGACGGGTGCGGCCCTGTAGGACATGTCGTTGGCGTTCGAAGCATGTTCATGAAAGGCCGAGTCTTCTGCTTAAAGTAGCAGTGTCACGACGGATACCGCAACCACGACCACCGAGGCAATGGTCGTCGCACCAGCAGAAGAGGTCGTGGACGTGGAGGGAGGTGCAGTCGTTGTGGACGGTTGTGCGGAGGGCGTTGTCGTTGTGGTTGGCGTTGGCGTTGAGCTGCTGCCGTCGAGTGTCGGCGTCTCGATCGAGCCAGACCCTGATGAAGATGAGGAAGAGTTCTTTGTCGGGGTCTCCGTGACGAGCGAGTCGCCAGCAGACGGTTCAGTGACAGCCATGGCGGACGACCCACTGGACGAGCTGTCCGTGGAGCTTGTGTTGGAGCCACACTGGTTGACGATGCTGTTGAACAGCGTACTGATCGCGACGTCTGTGTTGCCGATCGAGAGCGTACAGCTTGGGAACGTCACGGCCCTCGCGGCGGTGAGAAGCGTCTGGCACTGCGAGCAGATCGCCGCGATCTGAGCGGTGGTCGGCAGTGCCGTCGGCGGCAGGATTGAATATCCCGTGGCGGTTTGGCACGCGGTCGCTGGAGCAATCACGCTGGTAAGCGAGGTCGCGAGATCGGTCAGCACGCAGGTCTCAGCGGACGCGGTAGTTGCGGTGACGGCGAGTGTGAAAGCACTGGCGAAAGACAAGAGCTTCATGGTTGAGAACGGCGCAATCGTTGGAGGTTGGTGATGCTGGGCAAGTTGCAGAGTGAGGTCGACCAGTCACGATGCTGCTATGCCCGACATACTCTACGGGGGCATTGGCATCGTAACAGCTCACTGAGTGCGCTCAGAGCATCCGACAGTTCGGTACTGCACCCATGGGGTTCGCACGAGGAACGTAGGACATGCCGTGTCCTGTATGAACACGCACCTGACACATAGTGTCCACTTTGCCACAAAATGATCAGCGTCGCTGTGTCCCACAGAAGGATGTCGCATCGACTCGCATCTCGGTGGCTGTCCGTATGACACTCGTGGTCCGTTTTGTACGTACTGTATGCGTGGAGCAGCTGACTGCGTTGTCCGTCACGTTGAGCCACAAGGCCGCGGGTTTCATTTCTCAGCTGCTTGTATTCCCTGTTACGCTTCCGGTGCAATGTTGTGATCAACCAAGAACTGATTGTGACGATGATCATGAACCATCTCGAGTCTCACGCCCTCCTGTTTTTTCCACACCCTCCACTGGACGACCTTCAGCTAAAGAATCACAAGCCGCAGTCGAGCATCTGCACGCGACGAGTGAATCAACAAGAAGGCGGGGTTTCGAGTCAAAACTGTCTTTTTGAGGGGTCATATCTAAACAGAGGCGAGGCACCCATCGCACGAGACTGCCTCCCGACGTCATACTACAATATCGCTCGCTTAGAGCACGAACGCGGCGATCGAGCACGCGACGGCAACGGCGGCGCCGAGCGTGGCCGACACACCGGCGCTCTTCGGGGTCGGGGCCGGGGTCGCGGCGGCCGGGTTCGTGGCCGACGGCGAGGTCGGGGCCTCCACGTCCTCCGAGGCGCCCTTGCTGCCCGAGCCCGTCTTGGAGCCGGCCTCCGTCTCCTCAGCCGGAGGAACGGTGGTGGCGGCCGGGGCCTCCGAAGAGGCAGCCGGCGCCGTGGTGGCAGGGGTCGTCGCGTTGGCACCCGCCGTCGAGTTGGAGCCCGCGGTGGCGTTGGCGCCCTCGGCAGCCGCACCGCCGCACTGGCCGGCGATCGAGTTGAAGAGCTTGTCGATCTGCGTGGGCGTGCCGCCAATGTCGAACGTGCACGTCGGGAAGGTGACGGTCTTGGCAGTCGAGATGAGCTCCTTGCACTCCTCGGCCGAGCAGATCTTCTTGACCTGCTCCGGGGTCGGGAGCGCCGACGGCGGCACGATCGTGAAGCCCGAGGCCGTCTGGCACTTGCCCGCCGGCGTGATGAGCGGCAGAAGCGTGGCCGTGAGCTTGGCGATCTCGCACTGCTCAGCAGAGACAGCGGTCGCGAGGGCGAGGGCAGTGGCGGCGAAGAACTTCATGGTCTTGATCCTGGCGAGTCGGATTGGAGAATGAGAGCCAGGGGCTGTGTGGGTCCGCGGGCGGAGAGGGAGAGGAGCGGAAGCGAGAGGCAGAGGAGGAGAGCGCACGAGTTTCTCTCGAATGGGCCGAGCGGATCGGATGGCGTGAGGCTGGCGTCACGTGATCCCAGAGACCATGGAAAACATGCCCGGACTCTGGCGACGCCATCTGGGCGGCAATGTGAAATGGGTAAGTGTCCTATATCAGTAGGTCCGTACACCCACAACACTTACCATTGCAAACTGCGGGAGGATGCATACTGTATTAGCGTGATTCTTGGGTTCACTCCAGATCCCTTTCACCCGGTTTTGCTGCATGGCCAACCTCAGTACATACGTACAAAGCCCCCATGATGTGTCATGATCTCCTGGCGGTTTGGCCATTGCAACACTGCAGCATCATCTGTCATGCTGCTGCAATTGTCTCCCACCAAAATGCCAGTGTCTCTTGGGGGGCGTCAAGCAAGCGTCATGAAGTCGCGGATCCCTTGACGCGCCCGGCCGGCCGCTTGCTCTTTCTACTGCGCCAGGGGCGGCGCTGCGTGACTCGCAAATGTCGGATCCCCATCACCGAATTCAACCGAGCCTTTCTGTTGTGTGGCCCGAACGCCAAGAGCTTAGGCTCTGACTCAGAGCGTCAGTGTGTGGGCGGTTGCTGCGAGAAACTGCCGAGAACACGTCAGCGTCGTTCCGTGGATACTGTACCTCGGCAGCGATGCTTTCCGTGCTGGCTTTTGTATGCACTGACTTCTCAGTACATGGTGACGGAATGCGGACCACGGGAATCTGCGTGGCCACACACAGCCGTGATATGACGCGCTGTCGTTGGACTCAAGATCCAAATGAGAGGCGTTGCGGAGAGCGCGGAACGCCTTCTCCATGTCTCGCTCATGCAGATCCCCCAAATGGAAATGTACTGAATTTAATGGGATTGGCCGGACTGATCCACTGCTTTAGATAATCCTCATCTCTCCCTCAGATCACGTGACACCAACGTCTGAACCTGTGTTTCCGGGCTCCACAGGACGGGCGAGACAACCGTAATCAGACGTGACGCGTCAACTTTGATATGTATCATTTTATGCAGGTATTCAGAAATGTAAAAAGCTCTCGAATGCTATATTCGATAGGTTCGATTTGGTATTGAAATCAATAGATAAAGGATCTTTCGAAAATGGTTCTGACTTGTACGCATGCCTCCGCATCAGAATGATGGCGTCTTCTTTCATGAAAAAAGACGCCATCGATTCGATGCCCCCAGTCTGAAATGGTACGTAAGATTGGCGTTGAGATGCGTTTGGGCTTTTGCGTGGCTGCGGATGCAAGTCGATCCGTTTGTATGACGTTGCGAGCGGAGTTCGATGGATGCTGTCGACTGAACCTCTCACTTCGGTTCAAACATGTATTCAATGGGAGGGTAGGATTACATAACTGATAACGATCGTCTGCTCCTCATGCCAGCGAGGACGTGACTGCACAGGCGACCACACTCACGACGAGTGCCCACATACCGAGGCGTGTCGACGAGGCCGGCGATTTCGTCACGACTTTGATAGCGTTTTGCGCAGGAGCGAGCGTGGTGCTCTTCGTAGCCGGCGTGGTCGTCGTTGGCAAAGGTTCGTCCGGATCCGTGGGGACGTCGCGGCTCGCACCTTGCGTGTTCTCCGTCTCTTGCTCCTTGTCGTTCGACCCGCTGGACGTCTTGCTGTCGCTGCTGATTGTGTTGGACTTCGCGACCGTCTTCTTCGCCGTGGAGGGTGCCGGTACCGGTGCGGGTGTCGGTGCAGGTGACGGTGCGGATGTGGGTGTCTTGCTAGGCTTGTCGGTCGGAGGGATCGTAGGGATCACGCTCGCAATTGGACTTGGCTCGCTCTTCTCGGTGTCGCCATCGAGGCTGCTGCTGCTAGGAGCACCGCTACTCGCTGCTCCGCCAGCGCACTGCGTCGTAATACCCGTGAGCAACGCATCGACTGTGACGGAGCTGCCGTCGTCCAACGACAGCGTGCACTTGGGCAGGTCCTCCTTGGCGTTCGCGACCTTTGTCAGCAGCGCACTGCACTTGGCGCAAATCGCTTGGAGCTGAGTCGCTGTAGGCAGTGTCGATGGCTGCACAAAGCTGTAGCCGCTCTCGCTCTGGCACTCAAAGGCCGGCCCCACGACATCCCCGAGCTGGAACGGCAATTCACTAAAATCGCACGGCTCCGGTGCGGCTGTGACGGAAGCCATCGCGAGAGCGGCGACGCCGCACGCGACTTTGACCAGCAGCATGTCCGTCGAGACCTGTGTATTGTAGTGTGAACGGAGGACCACGGTGTGTGGTGCGTGCTCGCTCGCTGCGGTCTGCTGGCAAAGCACGAGTGATCCTGGAGGAGAAAATTCAGTGGGGAGGTCACGAAGATGGATAAGTAGTGCTCAATCCGTTGGCTTCCGGCGATCCATCTGACTGTGGCGTTGCACTCGCGTTCCTTGAAGCATCTGTACGGACCGCATGGACGCGAGGGTTGCAGCATGTGTGACACAGTGTGCAGCATGTGAGATTTGTGGCTCCAGACCGCGCGGGCGTCAGAAACGCACCAGGTGAAAGAAGAGAGAGCGACTTGACTTGACCATCCACACGAGGAAACCGGGGCATGCCCTCGCGCCCGTCATGGTGATGACGATGGTGTTGTTAATACTCCCATGGTGAGAGAGCTCCTCGATGGCCGTCGTGGCTTTGCTCACCAGCTGGAGAGCAGATACTGGTACCGGTATTACATCAGTACATTATTTGTACCCCCTCCCCCCGCTCTCAATGCCTCCACAGGAGGGGTCACTATTTTCTCGTCTCACCTTGGGTGACGCGAGAGAAGCCATGGCTGCGAATGCGCCGTCGCCGTTGCCGCGGGACGTGCTCACCGTGGGCGACGGCAACTTCTCGTTCTCGCTCGCGTTCCTGCGCAAGCACGGCGCCCACGTGCGGCTCGTAGCCACGTCTTTCGACTCGTACGAGGAGCTCGTAGCCAAATATCCCGAGAGCGCAAAGCTCTGCGCTCAGCTCAAAGAGCTCGGTGCGACGGTGCTCCATCGCGTGGACGCTACGAACCTTCAGGTCTCACTGCGCAATGCGGTGGACGACGTACACCACGAGGAGGAGCAACGAGGTGGACAGGCTGTCGGGCCAGTCCACGAGCGCTTCTTCGACTGGGTGATTTTCAACCACCCGCACTGCGGCGAAGAGAATGTCGCGCGCCACCAGAGTTTGCTCTCCCACTTTTACGTAGCGGCGCAACGCGTGCTTAAGCGCGATGGCGGACGCATCCACTTGACGCTCGCCGAGGGTCAGCCCGAGCGGTGGGAGGCACGGGAGCGAGCGCGCAAGGCTGGGCTCAGGGTGGTGGACGAGATCTGCGACGTCGACAACCACGACGAGTATGCGGTCCACTACGAGCGCAAGCGGCACCAGAATGGCAAGTCGTTCCACCGCGTGTTGCTGCATGGTGAGCGCAGGCAGCAAGTGAGCACGCTGTTCGTGTTGGGTGTTGGCGCCGAAAAG
>JAADVY010000430.1:0-16903 GCA_023336035.1 Pythium plurisporium
AAGATGCAGAACCCAGAGGTGCCTCCCACATTTAGGTGCAGGAACACGACCCCACCAACGACGCGATCCAGTCTTTTGAGATCAGCGTCAAGGAGACTTTGCACTGGACTCCACGATGGAAGACGCCTCTGATGTGAGTGTGTACACCGTTAGTACTGTATCATGGTGAGCTCCCTCTCGACCAGCTGGACAAGAAGATGGACCTGATCGACTTTCAAATCCTCCCACGGATTGGTCAAGCAGCTGATACAACACGATCGCCGTCGTCACGCCATATGCAGACGGGCTTATCGTACCTGAGGCCCAAAATCCGGTCTTGACCACTAAAACCATTTTTGAAAAAAATTATAAAATGAACCAATCAAAACGTCTCATGAATTGCTAAACATGGAAAATCAAGATTACGCTGGGCGGCTTTGTCCCACATCGAGTCTCCACGGTGGCGTGTGTACCCACCTAGCACGGCTGAGCCGTCAGCTCGGAGGAGGAATCTGGTCTTCCCGATCCTCGTTCCCTTTGCCTTCGCCCACGTGGCTGTCTCCATGTCCCACCTGGCGCGGTATCTCCCCTCTGGAATCCACAGACTCCATCCTGGGTGGGAGGGGGATCCAGAGTGTGGCACCGAGGATGGAGTCTGTGGAGACCTAGGGACCTCCAGCGCGAGTCGCTCATTCTACAACTTGTCTTCTCCAGCTCAAGCGATCTTCCCCCCCACTCTCTCCATCATGGCCCTCAAGCTCTACGGATTCATGGTCAGCCAGCCCACGCGCGCCGGTACGTGCTTCACGAAGGGATCAGATCGTATCGATATAAGGCTGAGACTGATGAGACGTATGGAATGTGCCAGTCGCATGGGTGCTCAAGTCCAAGGGCGTCGAGTACGAGTTCGTGCCCGTGAACCCGTTCGAGGGCGAGGCCAACAACGAGGCGTTCCGCGCCATGAACCCGAACGGTCTCGTGCCCGTGATCAAGGACGGCGATTTCTCGCTTTTTGAAGGGTGCGTTTCCCAATCACAAGATGGTCTTCGCTGCTTCGTGTGGACTGACTCCTGAATATACAGTGCCGCGATCCTTACGTACCTGGCCGAGAAGCACGGCTGGACTGACCTGCTGCCCTCGGATATCCACCAGCGTGCCAAGGTGAACCAGTACCTCCACTGGCACCACACGAACGCGCGCAAGGGCACGCCGCAGATCCTCATCAGCCACATCTCCAAGTCGAGCGGCAACGCCACGCCCGCGCAGCTCGAGCTCATCGCCAAGCAGGACGAGATCATTGGCGGGTTCACCGGCATCATCGAGAAGCTCTTTGTCGGTCCGTACCTTGTGGGCACGCAGACGCCGACACTCGCCGACTTTATGTGCTACAGCGAGCTCGGCCAGCTCGAGACAATGGGCGTGTTTGACTTTGCCAAGTTCCCCAAGGTCCACGCGTGGCTTGCGCGCATGAAGGCGGTGCCGTTCCACGACGAGGTCCACAAGGACGTGAACGGTCTCATCGGCTCGCTCAACCTCAAGGCCAACCCGTAAGGGTTTCCGAAGCCTTTGTGGGCTTTTGGAGCTTTGTGGGTCCCGACCCCACTGCGACTGAATGACCAAAATACGTATTGAATGTTTCTGTGAGTCTTTGCTTTCAGTGCGTCAGATCTCGTCGTGTGTACCTATTCCACGCGAGCAACGTGGCTGGGACAGGCGAAGGGTCCCCACGGACGGGCTTTCCAAGTCCAATCACGAACTGCTCTTTTGGACCATATTCTTGAGCCCGTACAGGTCTTGGCGCACTTCGTCATGGAATGGAAGCTCCTGGTGGCAACAAAATCGGCGTGAGCATATGGAACCATTCCAACACAGCGTCGAAACAAACCCACTTTCATGCGTGCCATCCACTCAGAGGTCTTGACAAACTTGCGAAAGTCAACCAGCTCGAAACACTCGAGCTGGTCCAGCTCGCAGTACGCGGCATAGTCGGCGATCGTCGGCTTGGTCGTCTCCGCGACGTAGGGCGCCACGAAGAATTTCTCAAAGATCGCCAAGTATGCCGAGACGATCGCGTCGCGCTGCTCGATCTGCTCGAGCTGGTGCTGCGTCGCGACACCACGCAGCTGTGCGAGCGCCGGTCGAACCACTTGCGTCGTGCTGTGACGCATGTTGCTGTGGTGCCAGTGCAAATACTGATTGATCTTGCCGCGTCGTTGTGGGTCCGTAGGGTACTCGTCCGTCCAGCGGTGCTTCTCCGCTAGATACTGGAGGATCGCATTGCTAGCGAGGGGCGCATTATTGTGAGCATGCATGCTATCCAGTTCAGGACTACCGATAAAGATCAGTACCCTTCAAAGATCGTGTAGTCGCCATCCTGCAGGAGCGGCACGAGCCCATTCGGGTTGAGCTTGAGGTACTCGGGCTTCTTGTTGTCGCCGTTCTGCGGCACCACGGGCACGAACTCGAACTGCACGCGCTTGACACGGAGAAGCCACGCGACTGCAGGGCAGTTCAATGGGTCGGTCTTCAAGATGAGCAGACGGCAGAAGACAAGAGAGCCCGCAGCGTACCTGCGCGCGTGGGCTGGCTCACGAGGAAGCCGTAGAGCTTGAGCGGCGTCATCTTTGAGGACCCGTCAGTTGAAGATCCAAGTGGATAGGAACATCTCCAGTGGTTCGTAACTCATTCGGCGTAGACAACATGGATACACTTGGATGGATACCATGCCAAATGCAGAAAGAATGGCGAATCGGCTGAGATGCATCCACTCGTCAAGCAGAAAGAGACGCGAGACCTACTGGGCGACTTTGCATCAATACAATGCTTGTGCACATTAGATTGTGGTAGATTCATCGGTTGATGGCGACCATGACGCACACATTCATTCGTTTTATCTGTTATGCATCTAGACACGCACGGTCAAAAACTCGAGTGGGGACCAAGAGTTCAAGCCTCGGTCTTCTTGGCGACACCGGCGAGGCCCGTGGCCTTGAGGAAACCGTTCATCGTGGTGCGAATCTCGTCGTGGTGCGGCACCTGCTTCATGCGCTCAATCCAGGCAGCGACCTTGGGGTACTTGTCGGCAATGCCGTCGAGCAGGCCCATCGGCTCGAGCTGGTCGTACTCGCAGTACGCCGCGTAGTCAGCGACCGTCGGCGCGTCGTTGCTGGCGATGTAGTTCTCCTTCAGGAGCTTCTCCATGATCGCATTGCTCTTGTCAATGGTCTCAGCGGCCTGCTCGATCCACGTGAGCTCCTGCGGCGAGGCGACGCCAAGCGTGCGCTTGAAGTACGGACGCAGCACCTGGAGCGTGAAGTTGCGCACGTTGGTGTGGTGCCAGTGGAGGTACTGGTCGACCTTGGCACGCTTCTGCAAGTCCGTCGGGTAGAGGTCATCAAAGCCGTACTTGGACGCGATGTACGTGAGGATGGCGTTGCCCTCAAAGAGCGAGAAGTCGCCGTCCTTGATCACCGGGATGAGACCGTTCGGGTTCATCGCGAGGAAGTCCTCGGACTTGAAGAGCTCGCTGCCGAACGTCATATCGACGATCTCGTGGTCGACGTTCTTGACCTTGAGGAGCCACGCGACCGAGCGCGCAGGCTGCGAGACGAGGTTGACGTACGCCTGGAGGACCATGGTGGAGTGGAGAGAGAAAGACTTGGAAGGGCGACTGGGAAAGTTGCAAAGTGAGCTCGAAGGAAGGTCTCCGTTGTTCTCGAAGACGCGGGCCTGTGAGGGGGCGGAGATGGACAAAACCAAACGGCCCCGCGTCCTCCGCCCCATGTCCGGCCCCCGCTCTCTTCACACCATCAGCCACGTCACGGGGCTTGTTTACATCACCTCGCCACTGTGCCGGTGAAGCAGGGCCTCGATGATCACGAAACATCCGGGTCAGACCCATTTGAATTCTGAACTTACCCGGGCCACCCGTTTGTATAAAAAAGAAAGCAGAAACTTCAAAATGGGTTGGACTCATATGGGTTTTTGAGAAAGATGGTTCAGAACCCGCCAGGGTTCCATTGAACTTCTGTCGCGTTCACTGGCGGCTGCCATCTGACAGGACGTTGCCATGAGCTCGTCCTCTCACAACGAAGTGCTGCTCCCGTCCCATGGCGAGCGACCGGATTCCTTGGTCAACCTCGTGCCTCACTGAGACCGTCTTTGCATCGGATGGCCAGTCGCTCAACGTACTGTATATGGAGTGCTCCGCACTTGGCTTGGCCTGGCGAGCATCGATTGCTGAGACCGATTTGGAAAAAGATTGCATGGTTGGATCTCCAGTCCACTGTAAACCGGCCCAACGAAAGTGTGTGTCTCTCCCAGCATCAGGATCACACGAGAAGAGGTCTCTAACATGGAATGAGATCGAGGGAGATTCGCCTCGTGTGTCTCCTATTACACTGTAGGTGAATCGCCAGCAAAATGCTGCGACATCGAATGTGCCCATCGTGGCACCGTCATGAACAGGGGGGATAGCTGCAGTTATTCTAGTAGATCAGACAACTGAATCACAAAGCGCACTGTACTGTATGGGGTTCATACACGCGAGCGTTGAAGTGCTGAGGCGGCCAGTCTGTTCCACACGGATGCCAGAAAATAACACGTGGGGGAAAACCAAGAACCAGCCGCTTTCGGTTGGGTCACGGTGGCTCTGCGACGTGAAGCCGATGATCCTCACTTGCCTGGCGATCATCAACATGTCCAGTGTGGGCCACGCTGGAGAGAGGGGCGGTGGGAGTCAGACCTTGGTTGGGTCCACGGAAGCCGCCATTGACCAAACCGTCTGACTCTCGACGCCCCCTTTCCATCTCTCGAAAGGAGGAAGAATCTTGGAACCCACTTGCTCTGCCTCCCACTCCATGGAGAACCACCGCGTGAGCCCGCTCATTCTCGCGGCGTTACGCAGCACTTTGCTCGTCTCCGGAATTAGCGACTCTTTCCGTGGGCTCTGACTCGCAACCGCCTGATCCGAATAAGCGCGTGATCGCCCCCCCCCACTCACCATTCTTCCTAGTCGTTGGGAGGTCCACCGCACCAAACGCTCATGGCCGTGACGACGCTGCCGGCGGCCGCGTGGGGCCGCGTGCTCGCGTGCCTCGCGCCGCTTGAACTCGCGTGCGTCCGCTTGGCGTGTGGTCTCGCACACGTCGCAGATTCGGCCCTCGACAACGACGCGTCAACACTGCGGGTCGTCGCTGCCGTGCTGGTGACGCGCACAAGCCCCTCCGCACCAGCTGGAGGAGCCCGTTATACTTGGAATTTGTATGGACAAAGAACCCGCGACCCACCGGCACCCACAGCATGTTGGACACACCTGGGATTACTCACGACCGCCGAGTCCCGCGGGCTCCACAACGAGGACCCGCTGGTGGCGGCGCATTTTATTAACGGAGCGCAGCCCGAGATGAGCAGCTCTCGGCAGGTCGTCCCACAGGAGACGGACGCAGCCGCCTCCAAGCAGCCCAAGCAGTCAGGGGTCGTCTCGTCCTCTTCCTCTTCCTCGTCATCACTGGCCGCGCTCTTCCAGCGGCTCGCGCTCGCACGGTGTCGCCGACAGCAACAGCTGCAGCATCGCGCCTCCTGGCCGTCTTCCCGTCGCGACGCGCGCCGTTCCTCCGAGAGCTTTGCGAGACGCGCGCAGCAGTCGCTCGTCAGCGCGTGGGCGGCACTGCACCGCGAGACAGGCGGGGATGCGTCGTCTTTGCTCGCGCCGCCGCAGTTTTTGCTGCGCACGCAGCGCCGCATCTCGCAGCGGTTCAACCTCAAGATCGTGCAGGCCGTGGGCAAAGACGTGCGTCGCAGTGAGAGCCAGCGCCGCAGCTCGCTGACCATGCTGGAAGCCCCCGGATCGACCACGTCGCTGTCGTCCGAGTCGAGCGACGATGGTGACGGCGACGAGTTCCCGCTGCGGATCAGCGAGCGACTGAGCCTCTCGCTGGGGCGCCGCATCTCGCGCGACTTTGCGCCCATGCTCACCGAGGGCACGGCGCTCGAGTGCCGCGTGCGCGAGCTCGTGTACGGACTGCTCCGTGATGCGGCGACGCTCGAGGGCCACGTCGCCGCGAGCTTTTTCGTCAAGCAGGAAGACTTTACGTCCACGCTGCCGGCGGCGTGTCGCTATTACCTCACGCGCGTGCGCGACACGATCAGCGATCTCGTGCAGTTTATCGTCGAGTACCGACTACGCGAACTCGGCGATGAGTTCTTGCCGTTTTACGAGCCGGATACCAACCAGAACGAGTCAGACAGCGCGACGGCGTTTGCTCGCGAACTGGAAAACGCCGTGCGGCGTGCCGTCGAAGAGTACTTTTGCTTCTCGCTGCGGTACGAGATCCGCCAGTGGTGCAGCGGCGCCGCGGGCAACGGCGGCCATCGTTCCCGGTTCCGCAAGACGCTCGCTCGCTGGGCCGAGCTGCCGCCGACGAGCCGTGTGTTTGGTCTCAAGAACTGCGACGCACAGCTCGCCACGCAGCCGCTCATCGCGCTCGCGATCGCCAAGCTGCAGGAACTCGAAACGATCGCGACGCCGAGCCGCAAGATGGAGAACCTACTGGGGGCGTGTCATGCCCTCAGCGAGTTTATCGCAAAGGGACGTGCGACGTCCAGCAGCAGCGTTTGCGTGACCGACACGAACGAACTGCTGCCGCCGCTGTCGCCCACCTCGCGTGTGTGTCTCGGCGACGCCGACTCGTTCCTTCCGCTGCTCATTTTCACGGTGTCGCGGTGCAAGCTCCGCGACGCATTCGCACAGTGTGCGATGCTGCACGGTCTGTTCCCGTTCGCGTCGCAGCACGGCGAACGGATGTACTATTTAACCATGATGGAGGCCGCGCTCGAGTTCATTCGCACGCACGACTAGAGCTGCTCCTCCTCCCTTCACACGTGCGAGCGCCTCGCACCATACACTTAGAGACGGACCCTATTTAATGTTCAATGAAGCAAAACCTTGTACGACAGCCATCAGCTCGATATGGAGCAGACGTGTCCGAGCCTCTTATCAATGGAGCCAGAGCGACAGCACGGTGTTGGATCGAGATCGTTTTTCTTCTAATGGCTACACTCGACTGTGTGGGGGTGTCTTGAGGTTGGCCTGCCGCTGTGAAGTTGCAGCAAGAATCTTCGCTTCCATAGGGGCCTCACCTCTTGAATATAGTACATCACTTTAGAGAGCATATATCATTACACAGTAATCCGAGCTGACAATATGGAAATGCGCTGTATCGGAATCCAAAGGTCATCGGATTGAAAAGGATATAGACCCTACCCGACCTTCTTTGACAACCTCAGAGCACCCTCAGAACAACAAGGAAGCCGTTGAAAGATCCACCATGGAGGTCGTCCACGTACCCGTGCTTTCCGACAACTACGCGTACCTTCTCATCGACACGACACAGCGTAGGGCCCCCTCGCTCCTCGCTTCTCTCTCTATGCATGGTAATACTTGTTGTGTTGGGGCACCACGTGCTCCTTCCAAGTCGTTTTTGGAACTGCCGTTCTTTTCTTCTCCACACAAGCCTACCAAATGTACCTACATAAGCAGCGGCTCCTAGGCGACCCTACAGCTCGTTTCTGACCACCAGCACTCCAAACCTTGACGCTTCTCACAGAGAAGCACAGAGCGCTCTCTGTGTCCTCGTCCACTCGCTCTCGTGCTGTGCCCATGTGCAGTCGCACCTGGGCCATTTCGAACTTAAGGTTCTTCCAACAATACTCACTGGAGTTTTCAATGGGTCCGACAGGCGTCGCGGCCGCGATCGATCCCGTGGAGGCCGACAAGGTCTACGCGGCCGCCAAGCAGCGCGGCGTGCAGATCGTCTCGATCCTCACGACGCACTCGCATTGGGACCACGCCGGCGGCAACGAGGCGCTCGTGGAGCTCATCGCCGAGCACGAGCAGCGCTCGCTCGCCGTGGTCGGCGGCAAGGACGACGGCGTCGCCGGCGCCACGCAAGAGGTCGGCCACGAGGACGAGCTGCGCGTCGGCTCGCTGCGTGTGCGCGTCTTCCAGACGCCGTGCCACACGCGGGGCCACGTGCTGTACCTGTGCGAGGGCGCGCTGTTCACGGGCGACACGCTGTTTGTCGCCGGCTGTGGACGGTTCTTTGTGGGCACGCCCGCCGAGATGCACTACGCGCTGAACGAGGTCGTCGCGAAGCTGCCGGTGGACACAAAGATCTATTGCGGCCATGAGTACACGGTCAGCAACCTCCGCTTTGCGGCCCACGTCGAGCCGCAGAACAGCGCCATCCAGAAGAAGCTCGCGTGGGCGCAGGAACGTCAGGCCGCCCAGCAACCGACGATCCCGTCCACGGTGACCGACGAGCTCGCGACCAATCCGTTCATGCGGGTGGATCAGCCAGACGTGCAAAAGTTTGCCAACGACGCTAAGGATCCAGTGGAAGTGATGCGCGTGCTGCGTACCACCAAGGACTCGTTCGGTGTGGGCAAGGGCAAGATCTGAGAACGTAGTGGACATGTGAATATGGTCTCGTACTTCAAAATCTTGCTGTGAATGCGTGCTGTCGAGCTGATGACGTGTCTTCTGGTGTGTGCGGATCCTCTGGTTGTCGTGGAGAAGGAGCTCTCCATAGTGCAGAATTGTCCGCACGCGGTGGAGGTCGATGGGGTTGACTTGCAGAGGAAGAGGCTGTCGGAGCTAGCGATGGCAGGCGAGGGGACTTGTCTGACCGCAAGTGGTTCGCCTTTGCTCGGCCACGTGGTGATATCGTGGCATGTTCTTGGATGAAAGACTCGAGCGTCATCTGCACAAAACACCACATCGTCAGCATCCTTCATTCTTCAACAAACAGGAACAACCAAAGAGAACGTACTGGTGCGGCGCGGAGCTGTCTCGCACCTCTTGATGGGTATTTTGTGGGTGAATACTCAGAAGCGGGGAGCATTTCACTCTTTTTGTTCCGGGTCTTGCGTTTTGCAGCTGCTCCCGCGTCTGCGTCACCACGCATTGACTCATTGTAGCGAGGCGATTCGCTGTGATACTGTAGCATCGCTTTTACTTCCTTTCGTGCAAACTCGCGTTTTTGAAGATGGCTGTCAAACTCGGACGCCACAGAGTTGAGCTGCTCGCCTAACAGATCAAGCGAAGCCATATCGAGATGGAGCGATGTTACTTCATCGTCTGGTTCTTCGTGTTCACGACCTCGGTTGGGTGACTTGGACGGTGACGATGGCGATAGCGCGAATGCAGATTGCATGCCAATCAAAGACCCAAGTGCGAGCGATGGAAGCGGCGGCTTTCGATGCATTGGCGACAGTTTCGACAGTGATGGATCCTCGTCGCCTCCACGGTGTAGAGCTTTCGTTTTGGCATGGTCGTTTTGCTGCATTTTCGCGAAGAGATGTTCGTAAAACTTGATCTTCTTGCTCAGATGAGCATTCATATCGTCCACGAGTTGCTTCTCGTGGCTCACTCGACGATTCTCCGCGTTAATTGCGTCAACTTGCTTGATGAGCCGTTCCACTTGTGCACTCTGATAGCGCAGCTCTAACTGAACACGGATATTTTCTTCAATTGTGCGTTGCGTCGTCGCGTCCAATTGCAACGTTAACTGCTGTTCCATATCTCGTTTGTGTGCCGCCACCTCGCTCTCTTTTTCACGTGTCAGTCGATCATGCTCAAACACAAGCTTGCGCTCTAAAAAATGGATCTTCTCGTCCTTCTCAGCCGTCGTTTTAAGGACGAGGGCTTCGAGTGCGGCGATTTGTGCTGCCCAATCCTCCTTCTGATGCTTGAAGTCTTGCATCTCCCTGACAAGTGCAGCGTTCTCATCGAGTCGCTGTTGGAGCTGTTCACAATGACATTTCTTTTCCTCCCACAGACGTTTGTAATCCTGCTCTTTGCAAGTCTCGACTGCGTGAAAGAGCGGTTGTCCTCGCTCAAGTAGCATGATCGAGGCACGCGTATTCCGACCTGATTCCGTCAACTCTGCTGACCCATTGATTGTCTGTAGCAAAGAAGTGTTGATAGCCTCATACTCTTTCGCCTTGATGAGCAACTCCTCAATCCGTTTCGATTTGAACGCCAACACTCGCTCGCGGTCGTCGATGTTTGCCTCCATAGACTGCTTGAGCTGCGCGAGGTCTTTGGACAGCGTGACATTCTCTTTCTGCAGTCGATCTCGTTCGACTTTTGTGAGCTTCAGCTCTTCTTCCATCTTCTGATCTAAGAGCGCGCGCATTGCGACCGTCTTAAACTTGTCGACACCATCGGCATCCGGGCCGAAGAAGTCGGCGGCAGTCTTGAAGTTGCCCCCGTCCGTCGCCATGTCCTTTGCTTCGGCACCGTAGTGAATGACTCTCGGTCACGCTGTGATTGTCATCCGGGATCTGCTAATTATACTGCTACCACATCACTAATAGCTGAAATCCTGTCGAAGAATCGGCGGCACAAATCGAAGATCATTTCCATCCGCATCGGCTTCACCACCATCGTCTTCGTCATCACTCCATGAGTCTTGATCCTTCGTTCCATTCTCGGTTCTGCCATCACTCTGATCACCTCCATCTTCGGGAATCGTCCAATCGATTGGCTTGGGTGTCCACTTCATAATGAGCCCATCGGTAGCTCCAGTGAACAGTTCACGTCTGGATCGTCTGTAAACGCAACTCACGATGGGTTTATAATGAGCTGTGGCGCGTGTCAGTGGCCGAGCGCCGGATTGGTCGTCCCCACTGTGGACTCGGTAACTCGTCAGCTCACCGTCACGCCCATTCGGATGGAACACCATCGTTCCACCTTGAGCGTCACCCTCTTGGATCACAGCCATTTGCACGTTCCGCGTGATCTGAGAGCTCTCCACGCCCTCATAATTGACGAAAAGATGCTCGCCGGACCCGGCGTCCCAGACACGAAGCGTGCTGTCGTGGGCACTGCTCAGTAAGAACCGTCCATCAGGTGTATACGCGAGGCTGTTGACACCACGCGCGTGCGCTCGAGCGAGCGACACGGAGGCTGCGTGATTCGGATCCGAGCGGCGCTCCTTCGTGTCGTCTTTGTCATCCGTACGGCGACGCTTCCGAGAGGTCTGCACTGTTGATCGCGACGCTGTGGTCAGGGAGGTAGAAGGCAGTTTCTTCACGTTCGTGTACAGTGAGCTTCGTCCGGGCACATCCGCTGGGCCTTCATGATTCAGACACAGCAAGCACGCCGTCGCGCCGGATCGACGGATATCCCACATACGAATTTCGCCATTGCGGCCCCCCGTCGCGAGATGAAACTCGTTCGCGGGCGACCACGCGAGCGACCAGATCTCGTCCTGGTGGCCCAACAGACTATGCAGTGACGACTCGGTCGCCATGTCACAGAGCCGCACCTCCCGGTTCGCAGTGGCCGCCGCGACCAACGAATGGGTCGTCGAGATCGGCGAGAACAATGCAGTGTATACTTTACACTTGAGGGCAAACTCGGCCTCGACCGTGAACATGTTGGCGTCCCACACGCGCACGAGCCCGTCGAACGATCCCGTCACAAACAGCCCGCCGTCCACGGGGTACCAGTCGATCGACGAAATACCGAAATGGAGCGCGTGCTGCGGCGCCGAATGAGTTGCCGTCCTGGGCGTGATCGCCTCCCGTCCCAAACGTTGGGCGATGATCGACGACACAGCCGGCAGGCGATGGCCCGTATCATAGTGCTGTATAGAGGAACGCGTTCCCAGTGGATCCGCGTCGTCGTTGTCGTCCAGCATCTGCAGATCGTAGAGGTTGATCACCGACTTGGAGGAGCCGACCAGCAAATACCGCTCGTCCACGGGGTCCACCGCCATGCTCCAGACGCGCATGCCGCCGTCGTAGATGTAGTTGCGGCTCGCGGCCTGAAGGGCACTCGCTTCTTCTTGATACAACGCCGCCTGGAAGCCGTTCGTGAGCCCGAGGCTGCGCTCGGCCACGTACGTGAACGCACTCGTGCGGCGGGCCGTCATATTCGTCTGTGTATGGGTTGATCGATCAGTCAGGTCACTCTGTAGGTTCGGTTTCGAACGCGTACTTAGAAGATCCTGTTAGATCCGGTGTAGCCATCTAGGTGGTCTCCAGAACGAGACGTCGCACCTCCTGGACAAGGATCGCGTCGGACGCCATGCCAACTTTCACCTGCCTGTATCGGACACATACGCAACGAAGAATCTTGTAGAGTCGGCCATGGAGCTGGTGCGATCGCATGGCGGCGACGAACGGGGAGAAGGTGATCCCGTCGATCGCCGCTTGCGACGTTGACTCGAATCGCGGCACAGCGGACCACAAAGCACTCACCTGCGACGCCACCAAACACGTCAAAGCGAAGCCACTCACAGACGAACTAGACACGGCCACGTTAGATGCAAGCATGTGCAAGGTCTCCAATTGGACCTCATTGAGGTCACCTCTCGCATTTATAGACCATCATGGCTAAGTACGCTCTCGAATGCGTACTTACCACCTCGAGAAGCCGAATCTTCCATCACCCCACTTCAAGAAGGGGTAACATGACGGCACTGCAGACCCGCGTGGACGCGTTGCTGCGAGCGATCGCACGGCAAAGCGACCGCCTCCCAACGGCTCGTACGCTGTTCCACGTGGTCGCGTACTCGGGCGGCGTGGACTCGTCGCTCGCAGCGGCGCTCGTCGCCCGCGTGTTTCCGTCGGCCGCGGCCGCGTGTCTCGGCGTCTCGGCGTCGCTCGCGTCGCATCAGCTCACGCAGGCGCGTCGCGTCGCCGACGAGATCGGCATCCCGCTGTGGGAGTGCGAGACGCGCGAGGCCGACGTGCCGCAGTACGTCGAGAACAAAGGACAGAGCTGTTACCACTGCAAGACGACGCTGTACGCGACGATCCAGCAGACCACGCAGTATGCCGTGTACGTCTCGGCCGCAAAAAAAAAGACCATGGATGGCCAGTGTATCCGTAGTGACGGTATGTTGTTAGGGAGCGAGCGGCGGCGCATTCGGCGGGCCAGAGGGTCGATCCGGTGTTGTACAACGGCACGAACAAGGACGATCTGAGCGATCCCACGCGTGTCGGTACGGACGACTCCTCCCAGATACTCTGTAGTTGGTATCTGACTGTGTCGTATACGTCTGATCGCCGCCAGGGAGTTTGAGGTCGTGAGTCCGTTGCGATCACTCACCAAGTTCGAAGTGCGAGAGGTACGTCCATTGGGAGGCTGACCAAACCCGATCGCGACGCACTGACCCATGTGTGAATCATAGACGGCCAAGTATCTCGGTTTATCCAACTGGAATGCGGCCCCGCGTCTCCATGCTTGCGTTCTCGACTCGAGTTTGGTATAGAGGCCACACAGGTGAGTTGACGCATGTTTTTTTGGTCGGCCGTGGTAGGAGTTTCTGACTACGCGTAATGCGTGTAGCATCATCTTCGACAAGTGGAGCATGCTGAGTCGTTTGTACGAAACAAATTGCGTCTCTCGAAGGACGCAAACATGCGTGTTCGCTTTCTCAGTGGTCAGCGAGCAGCTGTCGAGCTGGATGCCAATCTTTTGGACACGGCTCTTGGGATACGTGATGATATCAGCGAAGCGCTCATGGGCTTGGGTACGATCGAGACGCTGCGTGGATTCCACACGTGTGTTGTGACTTATCTAGTTTTGAGTAGGTTTCACAGATGTGATGATTCGAGCATTCCAATCAGGTAGTCTGAGTGGCTACAAACCTTCCGTCGGCGTTCTTCACTCTCCTGCCCAACCGCATCAAACTGCGCAACACCACAATGGTAAAGAACACATTGGTGGTTAATGGAGACGTGATGATGATATTGTTCATGCAAAAATATAGTTCGAAAGTGTGATCTTAGGCAGAGCGCGAGAAGTTCGGACGAGGAGGTTGCGAAGGCATGACGAACTCTACACTCGTGCGACGAGCAGCGGCAGCAGCAGCGGCAACTGTAGCAGATGAAGCAGACGCCTGAGCACTCGTGTCGTCAACGTCCTTGGTCGTCGGTAGCTCACTATCGAGAGTTTTGGCCTTCTTGAACTTTTCGAAAATGCTAACTTGTGCGTGGAAGTCTTGCTGGATCTGCTCAACCGTTTTGTTTTTCGTCTCCGGAAGCATCGTGAACACGGACAGCCAAAAGATCGACAGTAACCCCGTGAACGGTACGAAGGTGTAGTCGCCAAGGTAATGGGCCAAGATTGGAAAGCAAACGCCGACGATGAGATTGCAGAACCAGTTGATGAATGTCGTGAAGCTGATTCCTTTGGTCCTGATATGCTCAGGAAGAACTTCGGCAGTAACGAGGAACGGTAGAGGACTGAGACTGATCGAGTTGAAGCCCACGTAGCAAGCCGTGAAAGCCACCGCGGCGCCGGATTTGTGCACGAGAGACCAAGTCATACCAATCGAACACAACACCATGCCTCCGATCCCAACGAGCAAGGCGGCGCGACGCGGCAGCTTCTTCATGAAACCGCAAATGAGGAATACCATGATCATGTTGACAAAGCCCAATAGCAGATTGCCGACGCGCGGATCCTTGATACCAGCACCCGCAAAGATGCCAGATGAGTAGTAGAAGACCGCTGACACACCACCGAATTGACGCGCGACACAAAGGATGCACGAGATTGTGAACTGCTTGTTGCATCGGGAAGAGAACGCGTCCTTCCAGAACGATGATCCAACCTGGGATGTCGGTGATTGTTGCGCCTCCAGAATCTGTCGGCGCACGTTCTTCTCCGTCTCAGTCTTGACAAGTTGCTCGAGCTCGTGGAAGCTTCCAGACTTGTACAACTTGTGGAAAGCAGCATGACTCTCTTGCGCTCGCTTGTTGACCAGCAGCCACTTCGGGGACTCGACGAGGAATACGGGTGCTAATAACAGCTGAATCAGCCCAATGATCGCCGGAAAAGCCATAATCCACCGCCACGAAGTCGGAGATCCCGTAATCGCAAAATGGACGAGCGTGATTGAGATGAGCCCCACAGAACCGGTTCCTTGAAATGCAACGACAAAGCTCGCTCTTTGTTTCGGTGGACCAATCTCACCCAAGAAGACGGAAGTGATCGTGGAGCCGGACCCAGAGGCTATCCCGTTGAACAGGCGACCAAGTGCGAACAGGTAGATGTTGGGGGAGAAGGTTTGAAGAGCTCCACCAATGATCATCAACGTGGCGTTGCCGAGCACAACGAAGCGACGGCCGTACTTATCTGCCGGGATGTTGCAAAACAGCGAACCGATCGCGGCACCGAGAACCCAGCACATGACAGCCATGACCCACTCGGTATCTGAATGGCCCGGATACACAATGCATCGGCCAGTCTTCACAGGTCGCTGCGCACAGTCCTTGGGGTTGTGGAAAACGCCCAAGTTGAGCTGCGCGATTTCCCACCCAAGCTGTGGACCGAGCAAAATCGTGATCAGCACGCTCGAGTATAGGTAGAGGCTACCAACCAACGGAACGGCTTCCTTCTTCGAGTCAACACCGCCTGCACCACGAAGAGCTGAGCTTCGACGTCGATCGTGCAAGTTTGATGGGTGTGAAGAAAGCGTGGATGATTTACGCCGCCCTAGAAGAGCATCCGTATCGCGGTCATTGACGAAGATATCTTCTTCCGAATCATCGTCATCGTCGTTGATTTCCAAGACAGCGCTCAAAGGTAGCGACGAGCGCCGGCGCACACCGCTTGAATGGAGGCTGGAGATCGAAGCAGGTGACGGGTGGATAATCGGCCGTCCGCGCGAGTTGGCTGGGACCATTCTTGGTTCTGACGAGCTTCGTGTGAAGAGGATCGAGAACTGAACGGCAAAGGGGTTCTTTCCCAGAACCGGAAATGGTTACAACGACATGAACGGAAAGGCAACATTGAAGAACGTGCTCGGACAGGTGTCAGCTAGCTTTGCTTCTCTGTCAGGGCATCACACAGACTATAATTGGCGTTTGACATAGCACACGGCCATCGTTCTTGTGGCGGTGGAGAACTTTGGTGGGCCATTTTCCCGCTCAAGGTCATTCGCCACATGCGACGCGGCATACCTCAACCTCAAGTACGCCACCACGGCAAATCACATCTTGAATATCGCTCACGTTCGCACGCGCGCCAAAATATCAGCCCTGACCCCTCGGCTTGACTTGAGTATCAGGATCGCTCAAGATCCCATGTGATTCGGATCAGTGCTCAGATCTTCAAGGACCGTCCCATATCCGTTATCGGTAGGTATTTGCCTGTCCGTTGGTCGAAGAAGCGGCGTATTTTTACACGAACCACCAGCAGCCACTGGATGACGCTGAAGGATCGAGGCGACGCAAACATCGGCCGCTTTATCTCAACCAGATGATGAAAGAGACTCATACCGTGATGGGATTGGATGAGCATCTTCATTCAGATGCTCAATCGCACTATTCGGTACCGAGTTCTAGTGCAGTTATGGATTGCAAGCTTGCTTCTGTGTAGAAGATCTGAGGTTCCCGACTACCGCACATGCATACCACCTTCGCGCTACTCAGCGTGACGTCTCGGGCAACATAACCAAAGAAACGCTGGCCACAGTTCGTCTCAGCTATGGGGACCGGGGTCGTACCAGTCAGAGTACACCATGCTCTTCACTGTTCTCCAAGAGATTTGATGCAGGTTCATAATTGATGCTCGAAGAATGCAGAGGGCCTCCAGTAACATGTGCGCCTCTGACTGCATTGTTCATAGACGAATGGATGAATGCAGGCGACCCCCACTCAACGATCAAAATTCCTGCCAAATCTGCCCAGGTCTCGCTCCATCACTCAACCGATTGGACAATCCGTGCGAAGAGAATCCCCGTCGGCATTCTTCTTAACCTCTGCATTGTCTCGTCCTCCAGTTTGTCGAAAGACAGAACTCGCTGCTCGGCATTCACGAACGAGTACAGCAATGGGCAAGCGCGAGCACACACCTCAGAACCCAGCGGCTGTTGCTCCACCGTGCAAAGCCTCCAAGTGC
>JAADVY010000431.1:0-16895 GCA_023336035.1 Pythium plurisporium
CTCGGGCAAAACGGGTGAGAACCTGGACGAGCTAAAGGATCAAATTGAGCAATTACTCGACATGCACCGGCTGCAGCGCAAGCTCGAGGCGTACGTTGGACCGACGGTGCCCGCGCAGGGGATTGTTCTCGAAAGTATCGTGATGAAGGGCCGCGGTACTGTGCTGCGTGTGCTGCTCAAGAATGGCGTGCTCAAGAAGCAGGACCATTTCGTCGCAGGGATGATCCACGGTGTCGTGCGTAGTGTGAGGAACTCGGACTCGGGCATCGAGCTCTCCCATGGGCTGCCTGGCATGGTCGTCGACGTGTCGTTTGCGAACAAGTCGAAGAATGTGGATGCACCAATAGAGTTTGGCTTCTTTGTGCTCCCCGAAGCGAGAGCCAAGCAGGTCATCGACACACGGTGAGTGATGTGGCCGACATGGTAACAGATAGGGATCGCATGGTTACTTTTTTTGTGGTATGCTAGGCAACTCGCCCTGGACTTTGCCGAGAGCGCGTTGCCGATGGACGATAGTGATGACGAGCACGACTCGCCAGTGCAACAAGCTGAGCTAGTGAAGCGATCAAGCCGTGACGCACAGGAAGAAGACAAGGTTGGCGAAGAAGTGATCGACCTGACAGAAGACGGTGACCGGAAATCAATTGTCGTGAAGGCCGATGGTGCTGGCTCGCTCACCAGTATCCAGGATACGGTTGACTTGATCAAGGGCGTCAATGTACGTGTACTCGCTCCTCGCTTATTCGTTGCGGGGCCTGATGTGGTAGTCTCACATATTTGTACGGTGGATCTGGATAGACTGTCCGTATCGGTATCGGCCACATCACGGCCAACGACATTGACGTCGCGATCAATAAGCACTGCCCGATTTTTGGCTTCAACGTGAAACTACGGAATCGCGAGAAGAAACTCGCGGCCAAGCGTGGCGTGCGCGTCGTGTTGCGGTCCACGATCCATGGGCTCATTGAGGAAATCGAGCAGTTCTCTGGCCAGCCGTCCACACGAGAGGACAGCGACGACGACGAAGATCCTTCCCAATAGAGTCCACTTCAACGTCACTTTCACGAGGTGTTTCTTGGTATCGTATGTGGCGGTTGAAAGACCTGGACTCCGGGACCTCCCCTCACTATTATAGTGTGGCGGTTAAACGACCTGGACTCCGGAACCTCCCGTCGCTAGTCCCAACTTTTATTTCTCAACTGTCTCTCAGACAACACCATTCCACCTGCCTCATTGCCTAAGGATGCCGTTGACGAACCTTCTCGTGACGATGATGGCGCAGTCGGTCTCAGCCGTCGGGTCTCTGCTCGGATCCAGCAGTGCGAGCGAGGAGCTCGCTCAAGACAAGGCGGAGTTCGAAGTCGACGACAGCAGCCACGCGTGGTTGTTGTCTGCGATGGCGCGATCACCGAAGCATTCGAGAACCCGAATGCGATTCGTCGTCGCTCGGACAAGTGATCCGTTCTATCCAGTACTACCACGGGTAAACACCGTCCGTCGCTTCGCCACTGATCGACTCGTATTCACAGCTTATTCTTACGTAACTCGTTGGTGAATACACGTCATTCCAACATCCCGCGGTCTTTTCTTTAGAACCCGTAGTATGACTTGAGAGCAGCGCGTGCTACCACGCGTCGTCGTGGCGCGGCCTCGTCTTGCTCTTCGCGTTGCTTACGAAGCGCCTCCGCAGCCATTTGCCGACGCACGCAGTCGACAAACTTGCGGCACTTGAATCCCCGAAACTGCGATTGGATCAGCAGTGCTGCTCGTTCGCGAAGCTGACGCTGTTCTTGACGCCGTTGGTGGATTTTGTCTGACCGGTGGTCATTCTCAGTAGATGCCGAGAAGAATGCACTCGGAGTTTGATTTGTGGGCTTCTCATCGGTCTCCGTAGACAGCGATTTCCTGCCTCTCCCCCATTGCTGTCTGGCTGGTGCAATTCCATTTGCAACTGGCTTGCCTTGGCGGTTCTGGTCCCGCTCGACCCGTCGCCACGGTCCCCGCGATTCGCTTCTCTTACTGCTGTTCTTGTCCTCGACGTAGCGAGTCGTTGCAAATTCGCGAGCCTCGATGCCCTGGGCCTTCAAATTTTCGTGGATCTTGTCACGATCACTCGCGCGGACGCCCAAATCATTCTTCACCTCTTCCACACTCTGAGCGCCGTCGGCTCGCGTGACCAGCACGCGGCGGTTGGCCGTGTTGGCCGACTGGCCGACACCACCGGAAATATGCCACGCATTGCGCATCATCAACTCAAAGTAATCGTCACTGTCGATCACGGCACTCACGTTGCGGTAGTACACCTCAAACTCGCGCCGCGTGATAATGCCATCCTTGTTGACCGTGTCCCATTGCTGGGCAAACTGGCGAAGCGCCTCTTGTGCGGTCATTCGCCCCGCGATCACATCCGGATGCTTGGAGGTGTCGTACGCCTGGCTCAACTCCTCCAACGTGACATTGCCGTCGCGATCACGGTCAAGGAGATCGAACGCTTTGTGGACAAGCGCGAGCCGTCGAGGGTTCTTCGTGAGCGCTTCGTCGCCTCCACGCATCGCTACAATAAACTCGTCCGTGTCGATGCAGCCACTGCGGTCCGCGTCAAGACAAGTGAAGAGCTGGTCGAGCTCATGGAAGTTGATCTCGACGCCAATCTTGCGGAGACCAAATTTCAGTTCGTCTTTCGACAATCGCTTATCGCCGTTCGAGTCAAGTAACCGTAGTGTTCGTTGCAACACATTCAAACCCAGTAGTAGAGTCGGCGCCGTGGATTCGCCTCTTTCTTGGGTCTGCGTTTGTAGTCGCTGGAGAAGACGGGCACGTATACGGTCGATAATGCTTGCGCAGTTCACCGTGGTGCTCGAATTTGTTACAGCAGCCGCCCCTGCCGGCGATGTGAGTAGTCGGAACACCGCAGCCAATGAGATCAAATCCCCACCTCTCGTATCACAGCACTGCACCACGACCTGGGCGAGGTGCTGGGCGTCCTTTGAGTGAAGCTGACGATCCAGTTTGGCAAGCGCGTTCGCAAACGCACGTGTGTTCATGGTTTCGTTGCCGTCCCCCCAGACACGGTTCACACCCAATCGGCGGCACACGTCGTCAAGCGTTGGCATCGTGTGGACACCGACGCGAGGGGGTAGCAAATGGGAACGGAGGTAGTTCCACTCGTCCGCTTGAGATGCATCCACAGGTGATGCGGAAACTTGCCCACGACGCTCTGATGGCTTTGCACGAGGTGATGGAGCTTCACGAGGAGCTTCATCACACGCGTTGTCCTCGTCCTCATCTCCATCCGACTCGGGCTCACTGTCTGGTGGGGAGACGTGCCATGTCTGCCTCATCAGTAACTCAAAGTCGCTGTCGTCTGCAATGCCCGCACTCACGTTCTACTCAATACACAGCACATAAGTACGCCCATCCGACCAGTCGCCACATACGAAGAAAATATGTCAATGCTGAGACTCACATGATAGTATTCGATGAATGTCTCGCGAGGGATCCCATTGTTGTGCTCCACACTTGTCTCCCACTCGCGCAAGAACTCGTTCATGGCCTGTGCCTTGGTTTTCTTGCCGGCTCGAACGCGTGGGAGGAGACTGACATCGTAGTTTTCGCGCAGATCGTCTAGGGAGACGACACCACGACGACCACGATCCATGCACTCGAACGCCTTCTCGATCAAGACGAGCCGTCGGTCGCTCAGTTTGCCTCGCAGCTTATCGAGAAGCTCATCTAAACTCACGACGCCATCGCCGTTTCGGTCAAAGAACTGAATGACTTGCTGGAGCTCGTTTGTATTGAGTTCTATGCCGAGGTCGCGTAAGCCGAATTTGAGCTCCTGCGCCGAGAGAATCCCGTCCCCAGAGGTGTCGAGCAGTGAAAGTACTCGCTGTAGAGCGTTCAATCCCCGCTCACCGCATCTCTCAAGCAGCTTGGTTCGTACTCGACCGACGATGCCACCGACGGGAGCTTCGCTACGTGTCTGGCGAGCCGTTGCTTTCGTGTTTGGTTCGTGTTTTTTGGTACTGCGGTTCGTCGACTTGACTGAAGTCTCACTCTCCGTCCAGGCGACACGTCGACTCCCGCTCCTCTGGCCGCTACTGTGGCTTTGATGCTGGCTACTTGCGTTGGATTGTGGTCTTTGAGCTGCAGTACCAGCTTTCGCTGTGTGCTCCTCAAGTGCCTGCGCGTTGAGAGCAGGCTCCGAATCGCGAACCTGACGAGAGCCACGCCCACCTTCGCGCATTTCCTCGGGAGTCGGACTCTCTTTCTTCGCTTTCTTCGGTTCTTCATCGCTCTTCGCAGTCGCCTGGGACTTGACCATTTGCTTCTGAAACTCGGGCAAGAACTTGAACTCGGCTTTATCACCGGAGCAGATCCATTCACCAAGCGGTGCGATGCTGAGCCGCAGGCGGCGTCCTTGCTTCGCCACTTTGCCAATAAAAGCCACAACGTGTGTGATGACTTTTTCCACGATGTCGCGGCCACAGTTCTGGAGGTATTCCTGACTGATTTCCAAGGTGTTCACCTTGCTCATCGGGTCGGCGTTTGATCCGAGTGCGGGTTGGCCCCTCAGACCCTGGCAGGCAACCACTTCCTGGAGACGATTTGTCTGCAAGAACACCGAGCTGTGAAGGAACACGGCTTCGCTTGCGTCGTTGTATCCGAAGACGCCGAACCGGTCCACGGAGATCACTCGGCGACGTTGTGTGAGCTGCTCGCCGAGATATAGCCCTAACGCCTTCCACACAGTCAACGCATCGCGGGCACTCAGCCCGTTGAGAGGAAGTGTCGCCTTCTCAATGATCTCAGATGTGGAGAGAGGAGGGCGGGTCGACTCGTCGTCATTGTCATCGCGTTTGGCCGAGGATTTTGCAATTGAAGACGACCTCGGGCCGTTGGAGCCACTGCGTTGCGCAGAGCTCTGTTTGCTTTTGCTACCTGCGCTGGCAGATGACTGGGCGGTGAGCCGTGCAGAAGACGACGTCGGCATGACTGATATCAATCGCCGTTTGGAACTTCTCACTTTGCTGCTGAAAGCAACCGGAGTCTTGTGCCTGTTCGTCAAGGACATCGATGACGAAGCGGCGCAATCCGAAGACAAACCAGCGTTTCATCATCCTGAACAATAGACAGGCAATTTTATTGAGGTAAATACAACATGAAGAAAACTAACCTTCCAAGCATTTAGATAAGCGCGACGACTTCCGAGAGCAGAGGTTGCATGGAGCGCAGCGCTGGCGACCTGTGGAGACGTCGCAGTACTTCACCCAGTCCCAGCTCCACCGATAAGCTGCGTGCTGCCTGGAAGTTCTGGAGCAAGAGACCGAGACCGACCACGATGCCTTCTAGCGTGTGTTGTACCTGCTGGGACGTGGTTGCCTCACGCACCAGACGATCCATCACTTCCGCACACCCACAGATGATCGTTGTGATGACCATTTCCTCCTCAATCTTCATCGCGAGACAGCAGTTGCTGATCAACTTGGCGCTCATCACTCGCACATCATTTTTCGTGACATCTGTCTCCGAGATCACCCGGAAGACAAAAGGTAGAAAGTTCAACGCGCGCGCTTGAAGCAACTCTGTCGCCGCGGGGTTGGCAAAGCCATTCACGAGCACAGCGAGCACAAGCACAGTCTGCGCGTGCGTGAGCGTGGTCGTCTCCGATTCCGTGGCCATCAGCAAGTGGTCAAAACACTCGTTCTTGATCTCGAGAACTTCGAGCGATCGCGTGGGAAGCGTTAGCACCACACGGAACAGTGCGAGTGCCGGGAAAAAGTAGGGCGACGTTGGGCCTTCCTCCACCAGCGTTTGTACAATCTTCCACCACGAAAGGATCGTTGCATCGTTCGGCTTGGTCGTGGTCTGCGTGAAGTCGACGCGGTGGGTAACCATCACTTGCACAAGCTCGCGCAGGGCGGCAACATCGGTATCGCTCAACTTCTTCTGGTGCGAGTTCAGCGTGTCGATGCGCCGCACAATCTTGTCCAAGTGGAGCGCTGGGGAGCCAGAGACTGTGAACTTGCGGGAGAGCGTCGCAATGCGAGTGGTCGCACTGGGCGTAGCAGGCATCGGAGACGGAACCGACATCGTTTCGCCGCCAAATGCCGAGGTCGCCGAGAGCGTCGGGTCGTTGAACGGGTTGCCAAATGCGTTCGCACCACCCATCTCGCGCTGCATGTTCTCGAGCATCGGTCGCAGCATGGCCCTACAAGAGTACCATAACAGTCCAGTGAGTCCGATTGTTTCCTAGTCGAGCACAAAACGGCGCGCCGTCACGTCATCCCTTCGTATGAATTAGCGAAACGTACCCAATTGGCGTCGACAGCGCCTCGTTCGGCAGGTCAAGAATGTGACGTGGGATGCCGTGGCCCAGCAGAAACGTCGCGACCTCATCGGAAAAGTTGTTGCAGTTATGGCGCAGCAAGTCGTACGTAGCTCCTGTGAAGCGGTGTGCATTCGCCCGCAAAAACTGCTCGAGCTGCGGCTGCGTCATCTCGGTCTCACCAAGCGGTATGACCTGCACGGGATCCATGCCGTAGCGGGAGACCACGACCTCGGGTGCGAGCGCCTGGATGCCGCCGCCACCGAAAAAGTACTCGCGGTTAAACACGAGTACGCCCGTGTGCCAGATGCCGTCGATCTGCTTGCCCAGCAGCGACGGCGACACTTGCCGCGCGAGTCCGCGGCTCAGATCGTACACGCGCAGCGTCACAGCAGTCATGGTCGTCGTCGTACTATTACTTGAAAGAGAGAAAAGATATGGGAGGATGCCCTTGAGAGCTTTCGTGTCGGGCGTGGTGATGGCGTCGGACTAATACTGGCCGTCGTTCGGGTGTGTCTGGCGGGAAACACGTTGGAACACCACCGAGTCCGTCGTATTTTCTGGAAACGACCAACGACCTGCTTGCCACCCAAAGACCCAACTCGACATACACTCTGTAGTGAGACAAAGAGGGACGACCACCACTCCGAAATGATTCGCTTGCAGTGACCTTGAAGTGGCTGTGCATCATCACGCGTCTATTCTCTTCGCTTCGACGTAATCACGGCCGGTACTGTTCTTCGCTGGGTCGCGCCATGAGCCGTACCTGCTTCTTGGGTTTGCTCGTCATCATGTTCGGCGTTGGCCTCCGTCGCGGACGCTTCTGCTGGGCTGGGATGTGGGGCGCGTAGTAGGTCATCCCGAGGTACGCACCGACCGCGCAGGAGAGCAGCGCGACCAGAACCGTCGAGAGGTACGATGCAATCGAAATAGACGGTGCTTTGGACCTGGTTGGGACCACCACGGGGGCAGGCGCGTACGGATCCCGAACTGCTGGTTGCATCGTGCCGTTGAAAAACCCGACCAGCTCGAGCCACCACTTTGGGTAAAAGAGCTGCTTCACCGTGAGTTGCGACTTGGTAAAGCCTGTCACTTCATAGCCGTCGTGAAACATCGTCGCGAGTTGCGAGAACAGATCCCAGAACGCATTGTGGCTATGGCTAGTGAGTCGCTGGGATTCGCTGGCCAAGAAGTGACGTAGTCCTTCGTCACCATCCGTCGCCTTGGCTTGAGCTGCCCTCGAATAGATCTGAGGCAACGCATCTTCAGCAAATTGCTCCAGCTCCAGCTGCACACGTTCGACGAAAGGATGCGCGTACGTGTAAAATCGCGCAGCCCAATTACCCACGAGTGCGCTAATCCAAAAGCCCGCGTCGCGGTCAAAACTCAGCAGCGACCCACGAGAGTGCTGAGCGGGTACCTTGAAGGCTTTGACGAACACCGGTACATAGTACGAGGAGTGGGGCGCGTACTGACCAAACCAGATAAATGAATTGTCAGCATTCGAGGCGTTGAGCACCGACACAAATGAGTAGGTGGCCCGGAAGATCGAGATCGCGCGCTCGAAATGGCCATTGCGAAGATCATTGGCAGTCAAATCATCGTTCAGTGCCGAGTCGTACCGGTCAGGGTCACCGTACGGGCCCGCATCGGGTCCTCGGGTCATGTCGAACGGAGTGCCCTCATAATGGTCCCGATGGTAACGCATCAGATCGTGCGGCGTGAGGATCTCGGCGGCTTGGACCGAGACGGGGTAGTCGCTCGCATACACATCCGTGTACGGCGATAGCTCAAGTGACGGATTTGCGAGCGTGAGCACACGCCACATGCGTCTCGTCGAGTAATGTTGAAGGCCTTCGACGCGGGGCTTCGCGTACGCCTTGGTAAAGTCGAATGGCACACCCGTTTCCGGTTCCCACAGCTTGTTGCGGGTCGCGACCTCGAGCACGTTGGACGATGCCATAAAGTACTCGGGGTCCGACAAGTTGAGCTTGTGGATGACAAACTGGTTAGCGACAACCGCGACGTGGTCATCTTCAATGCGCTGCGCGGCCCAAATCGCTGAGCGACCCGTATCGTCGGGCAAGATATGGAACAGCCAGGCCTCTTTGGTATCCGTCACGGTCAGAGCCTCTCCGGCGTCGTCGTACACAATGTCGCCTTCCCACTTGATCCCGTAAAAGCCGTGCTGGACACCAAGGTCCCCCATGATCTGGATCGCTTCACGCGCCGACGTGGCCCGTCCCAGCGCTATCCGCGTGAGCGCCGACACATCAAACATCGCCTCGCCGCCTTGGGACCGCGGCTTGCTGATAAACCGCGCGGGACACTTGCTCTCGCCAATCGCGACTTGGTGCTCGTTGATGATCCCGTACGACGCATCCAGATACGCAAACGTCGTAGTGACTTCTGGGATCGAGCCGATCGACGGCGTGTTGTCCCATGCATAGAACCGCGTGTCGAGATTCGTCTTGGTGTACACTTCGCCACGCGCGTCGCCCACTACGAGTCACATCGCGTCAGCGGAACACGTCGGCTCCTCCCTCCTCGTTCTCTGCATCCACACTCACCATATCGCGGGTACTCGTGACGCGGCAGCACGGCCTGATGGCGTGCGCCGTCCGCATGCGTTTGCTGCGGCACCTTGGCCAGTCGGAAATCGCAGGACGAACAGTCCATCGAGTGGGTCGTCATCGGCGTGCCGGTGGACGACGCCTTGGCGCCCACGAGGATCGCCGTGCAGCGGTCTTCCGAGGACACATAGGCACGTGCCGACACATCCAACAGAAGCATCCCCATTACGAGCAGCAGCCCCGTACAGGCGTCGGCCACGGAGCGACGGAGCCGCATCAGTCTTGGTCTTCTTCTTCTTCTTCGGTCGGATCTTGAGTCTTCGAAGTTAGTGACTTGATGGTCACTGGTCCCGTGTAGAAAGAGAATATGTTGGGGATGGAAAATCCCGTGTAGAAGACTACAACAAGGGACCGACACTTGAAGTTGGAATACGATTTGCTTGTTCGCGCGCGATTCGCGCAATGTGCAGTTTAATATCACGGCGAGAGGTCTCGGCATTGCATGTGGCACAGAGAAAGGTCAGCGGTTGTTGCAGTTGAACGCAAGGACCGCAGAGGCCGGTACGATCTCTGCTCTCTGCCATGCGACAGTATATCGGGGACCTACTCGAGGTCTTACTCAACGCTGGTCCACTCGCTTCGTGTCGCTCTGCATCGAGGCATTCCCTGGGGTGACTGCATGCTTCGATATGATCTGTCGTCGGGGTCTAGGGTCGCGACCGCGTGCACGAGCGTCGACCCGGCGATCTGCCACATGCTCCAGCTGCTCAAGTTCGCGGCACCATAACGAACATCCTAGCGGGTTGGGTATGGACGCTACGCCATGGCAGCGTGCGCCTCGTCGGATGTCCGCTGGGCTTTAAGCCAAGTTGGAGGTGCTCACGGTCGGGCGGCTCGGTAGTACAGGGGATTAATGACGACGCGCGACCTAGCAATGACCACCGCACGCCGTACCGCTGTCTCTGGTGTGAAGGTGTGATCGACAACGTCTCGATTAGACATCCCCGAGATGTTGTATGCGCTTCAGCTGCTCAATCAACTCGCCGCCACCAATTCCTCTGCCTACGGCGAGGCGCTGCAGCGGCTGTGGCCTCAACACACACAATACCAACAGCAACAGCGAGGCGAGAGGAGACTGCGATACGCCGACCTGGGCCTTCGCATTCCGTGCACACATATCGACGACATGTCGTCGTTCACAGCCGATTGGCTCGCGAGGCGAGCAATCATGACGAACCAGCCGCCGCGTCCGATCATTCCAATCCAAATCTGCTTCGTACTCTGCCATCGTCTCCTCGCATCGCTTCGAGACAGTAATCAGCTGATGACACAGTGTGACTCCAGGCACGTGCCGTACGGAATGGCCGCTGTGAGTATCACTGGCCCGGTCATTCCGAAGTTTGCCTTATCCGACCTCGGTCTGCTTGCCAAGCGTCGGGTCTGGGTAATGTTCCTGCTCGCCATTGATCTTCAACATGTATAGCCCAATCGGCATGATCGGACGACGGCAGCTAGTCATCGACTTTATCGCGGAGATGCACCACGCCCTCACACCAAACAATGCAGTAGCGTTTGTGGCGAGTGTACACGATTGCACGCCGTCCCACAACATTAATGGCTCGGCTTCCTTTCGTGTCCGGCTATTCTAGTTTCTGCAGGGCCCACGCCATCAGTATTGGGAACCGATGCTTGCTAACCGCCGTTGGGGCTAGTCCGTGTCGAGAGTCGATCTGCATTTTGACGCCAGATCGACCGACGAGTACGTGTGCTGGATCGCCTTTTGCGCCATCACTCAGCAGATTTTGCTCGCGCGTGATCCACTGAGTGAGCTATTCCACGACCACCGAGCAAGCGTTGAGAGCCGCGGATATAAACGCAGTTCAGCAACTTGATTCTATCTGTTTGGCCCGAACCAGGTCGAATACATCTGCCTGCCCCACACCGACTTGAGAGTGGTCACGAAAGCTGGCGAGTGGTGGAGTGTACTGCTAACCGCTGGGGGCGAGCGTGGGTCCACGAAGATGATGCGGTCGTGACTACGCACCAGCAGGAAACAAACGTTCGCGGCATTAGTGTGCGTAGCCTACGCTATTTTCCGTATCGTAGGAGACACATCAGTGTTTCTGCTCTGGCTCGAATTGGTCGGATTTGGTGTTGAGAAGCTGACACTCCACGGAGACTCGGTGCCCATACCAACAGTTACGAACATATTCCCAAACCTGACCGAGTTGCAGCTCCCGGGTCGATACACTGGCCCTCTCGCTGATCTCTACGGAGTGACTAATTCGCGCAGTTGGCAGTATTTGCATACCCTCCGTTTTCACCTCGCGTCAACAGCCTATGATGCCGCCGCCGACGAATTGATCGCTGCTTGTCTTGAGTGATTACGGGGAACACTTGATCAGACGGTTTAGATCCCTCGAGATTGACATTAGCGAGTCGAGCTACAATTTTTGGCGCGCAATCGAAGCATCGCTGACAATGCTTGTTGCAAATGAGCGAATCAGCTGGTTTCGGTAATGGCGAATGGCAAGCGCGTCGCGATACTCAGCGAGGAGTTTGCAACTACAGCTATTGGCAGCCCGCCAAAAGTCTGCGTTCCGAGTGTCGGCGCAGCTCAACGTCAATCCGCGAGCGAGCAGTTGGATAGCCACGTACTGGCGACGATCTTTGAGGTGGCAGCAGTATGTCGTCCGCGCTACGTCGAGTACGAAAGTTACCGGTGAGCCGCGCATCGTTCAGAAAACGTTTGCCAAGCCGTGCGCTTTCTCAGTAGCAACAAAATGATCTTCTGAGTAATCATAATACTTTTCTGGTGCTGTTTTCACAACCGAGATGGCGTATCTGGACTGCCCAGATTGTTCAGCGACACGGACCGTGTAGGGTTGGTCGATCGACCCGATGGTGGGTGGAAGACGCGTGCATCGTGCTCTGTTTCTCCCAAACGCTGATTCAAAAAAGTCAAAGCCCGTGCCTCCCCTTCGGTGATGCCCGTGGTCCGCAGCTTCATGTCCCCGAAAGGGGCTTTTTCGACTAAGAGCGCATTGTTTTCGTCCACTGTTTCTACTATCCAAGACGCCTTGGTTGTCTTGGCAAGACAATCTTGCAGACGATCCGAGTCTTTGAGCAACACCTTCGCACCGTTCTCACCGCTCGTTCGCGAATGCTGGATCGGGGATATGTGCATCTGAAAGAACGCACCCTAGTGCGCTTCAATCGACGACTTGATGCATCCCTCGCACAAAGTCGATCTCGTGGCACTGTTCCTTGCGATGAAAGTGACAAAAGCTCTGTCTCGCTGGTTTATTCTGCAGGGCACGCACCACTTTTGAGTGTTTTGCCATAAGTGCTGTCCGCCCTGAAGGTGGTGCGGTCGCATTCTCCATCGATGGTGCAGGTGTCGCTGCGGTCCAATCGTCAAACTCATCGGGATCAGGAACAGATCGAAGCTCCAAATTGGGCGTCGGTTGGGGTGTGCTCGTGGCTGGTGCAACATAGGGCTTTGGCGTACGCTCAAACTCGGTCCGGAGCCATTCCAACTGGGGGCTACTAGGCCCATGCGCTTCATTCGTGAATGTTAGCATCTTGCCGAGCATGGAGAAACAGTGCGCGAAACTTCCTGATTCAGTCGTCGGATGGACGCTGGCATCCAAGCACGAGGAATCTCCGAATACGGCAATCCGTCCGCCATTGCGAGATGGCACGTCGTACAAGCCCAGCACAGGAACACGATCTTGTGGCAGCTGGTCATCACTCAAGCTTGAAGCACCAGAGAGCGAGCTCGAGCGATTCAAGATGGCAGCACTCCTATCGATAGAGTCGATATACGCGAGGTATCCTCCCACTGGAAACTTGGACAGGAACGAACCAGACCAATAAGGGAATGGGGTCGGTGACAGCAAAGATACACTCGAGTTGGATCGCACTTCGTAAGCGAACTCGATGTTGAACTCTCGCAGCAGACCATTTAACGCCGGTAGATTGGCGCCACCCGTCACTGGCAGCCAATGGCTCAGTGTGCTTGTGTCATACATGGACATCGTGTCCAGTAAGCTGTCGTCGTACCAGTCAGCGAATACAATAAGCGATACGTTGTCGTACTTGATGGCCTTCTGGAGAGCCGCAATCTCCTCTTTGAAGAATTCTTCCTCTGGGTCCACAAGGAGCACCGAGCCATACCGACTCAGATCGACACATGAGTATTCAAACGGAAGTATCTCCAGGTAATATCCTTGAGAGATGACATAGTTCCATAGTTGATGGAAGTTTGTGTGAGGGTGGTCACCGGCGCTATCGAGTGGATCATCCTGGTTCTCGAGACTATCACGAGGTACAAATGCCGAAGGGTAAGGGAGGTTGTGGAACTGATCCCACAATACGCGTTTGGACTTTCGCGGGGTGGGAATTACTGGTATTCGTATGGGCACGACCACTTCGTTCACGAAGCCGAGCTCAGATCGCACTGAGAAATGGAGCGACCCCCGTGCCGTACCCTCGAATGTCGCGCCGTCTTCCTTGACCTCAATAAAGACGCCCACGGATCCGTAATACGGCCACAGTATGTCCGGCGCAGCGATGGCAACAGACAAATACTCACCTGTGTCGTCTGCAGGGACCCATTTTGGTGGCCCATCAAGCGTTCCCGACACAGATGACGGATTCATCAGTGTGAGATTCACCATCATCGGGAGAGACGTGTGGTACAACGGTTGCGAGCACAACGGCCACATATACGGGCAACTCGTTGCATCGATTGCTGCAGGGAATGCAGTCGCTGTCTGATTAAAACTCGTGAATAGCTGAGCGACTGGGTCGGACTGCTGGTGCCTCTCCCAGAGATCGAGCACGAGCTCGCTTGCACGCGTGATATTGAGTTTCCCAGCTCCTTGCTCAAAAATGTGGTTCTGCACCGTGAATTCGTCCTTGAGAATGCGCGATGGGAGTCGATCAGCACTTCGGATGAGAATCTGCTTCATCGACGCTGGATTGATGAGCGTCCACCGCGCGTCTGGGTCAGGAATGATCGATGCGAGCACTGCGATCGCACCAGACACGATTGGCGCGGCCACGCTTGTACCTGATAGAAGACGGCAACCACGCGAGATCTCGGCCCCTGGGATATCCTCAGCCAGCGCAACCAGATCGGGCTTGACACGTCCTGTACCGAAGGGAAGCTCCCACATCGTCATGCCGCGCGACGAGAACGGTGCGACATTGTTGTCGCGGTCGATGCCACCTACACCAATGACTTCCATTTGGTCAGCTGGGTTGGTGGTCGTGCCGTACTTGGGGCCGTTGTTACCGACGGCGCTGACGATGATCACACCGTTCGCGACGAGCTCTTGGATCTTGTCAATGAATGGCAGGTCCTGGAAGTCGGGTCCGCCGGTGCTGAGGTTGAGCACGTTGATCCGGAGATGCAGCGCGTAGTTGAAAGCGTCGAGAAACCACGCCGTGAAGGATAACTGGTCAGTTGTGAACGTGCGGAACACATACAACTCGGCCTCGGGGGCGAGTCCCGGACACCCCGAGTCGCTGCCGCCGATCACACTCGCGACGAACGTCCCGTGGCCCACGAGGTCTTTGGTCTTCTTCTCGTTCGTCCAGTTGATACGTTGCTTGACGTTCTGGAACCGCGAGTTGGACAGACCCGTGTCGAAGATTGCGATCTTGACACCCTGGCCCTTGAAGCCTTGCTCCCACAGTTCACTCACGCCGAGTTCATCCACAAGCTGCGGCGGCGGGCGCCGCTTCCGTGCTGCCTTTGTGCGAATGTCAGCAGAGAGACGCGGCCGCGTGGGCGCGCGGTTGGTGGGAGTATGTGCGAGTAGCTGGATGTTCGTGTACGGCTTGTTGCGGTGGATCCGCTTGATGAACCGTCTCGAATGACGTGACGTCTCCAGCGCGTACACGGTCTCGTCGGCGTTGAGGCACTGCGGGCTGGTTGCTGGACGGCTCAGGTGATCAGTAGCTGCTCCGCACGCGTAGAGAGATACGACGACGAAATCCGTCGGCACGTCGGGTATCGCAGTGTCGCGTGGGCGGATCTCGAGCCCAAGTGTCGCGTCCGAAGGGACGGCTTCCAACAGACTCCCCACGCGCGCCTCGTGGCTCGCGAGGTCGTCGTAAAACGCCAGTTGCACGATGAACTCGTCGCTTTTCACGGGTGGCGCAGGCCCCCACGGCGCGCAGAACGGCGACTGCGTCGTCGCATGGACGACACTACAGAGACAGGTGAAGACGCTCAGTAATAAGACGAGTATTGGTAGTCGCGGGCGGCGGCGGCGGCGGCGCGGCCGCGCGCGCGTGGCCAGCATCTCGACCCACTCGATGCTGGTGAGACGTCGACAATTTTCAATGGGGGGATTCTGGGGAAAAGGCCAGTTAAATTCCTAAATGTTAGGAAACATTGGCTCGACATGGTGAATGCCTTAATACCTCTGAAAACGAATGGGTTCGGCCAACACAGAACCTGTGGCATTTCATCTTCGACGTCACTTTGTGATCGACGCCGGCAATAGAAGAGAAGCAACCATGGTGACGATCGTCGGCTTTGGCTCGCTGCTCTCGCGTGCGTCTCTCTCTCTCTCTTTCTCAGTCAGACGTATCCACTGGATCCTCTAACGGTGGTCTTCATGGTGTGCGATGCGCAGTCAAATCGGCGCGCTCGACGTTTGGCGACGCCGTCGAGAACTTTCGGCTCGCGCGCATGCACAACTTCCGCCGCGTGTACGCGCATCCAGCGTCCGTGTTCTTCGAGCGCGGCATCGCCAACCTTGCGACCAAAGTCAGTTCATAGTTACCGTACTGTCGGTGTGATGGACGCTGATGCCAGCTACGTAGGAAATCGCGAGTCTGTCGGTGGAACCCGCCGAGGGCAGCTCGTTTCTCATCAGCGTCTTCGACCTGCCCGAGTCCATGCTGCCCAGCTTTTACGAACGGGAAGAAGAGTTTCGTATCATCAGCGCCGAATTTACCGAGCTCGATGGTACCGTCGGTGGAACGGTATGATTGCGAACTTGGCCACGACACCTGTACGCAATGCTGACCTGGATACCGTTGCAGGGTTTGATGTGTACGCGCTGGACCGACGAAGAGTACATTACCACTCGGTACGCTATGCTTCGGTATCAACAGTCGTGCATATGGGAGGCTGAGTACACTTATTGAATGTTTGCGCAGTGGCCAAGACGCGTTCGATAACCTGTACAAGAAGCACGGAGTCGACACGATCTGGGGATGGGGATATGATAGCGGCATCTTGCCGTGCCGTGTACGTGGGGCCATCCATGCTCTGACTCGGATATGTTTACGCCGACTGACCGACGTAATTCTCCTCTTCTTGTTTCACTAGATCTACCTGCGTCACTGTCTCCTCTCCGTGACGAAGCTTGGCGACCATGTGTACGAGGACTTTGTGACCACCACATTCCTAAGCGACCGCAAGACCACCATCAAGGAATACATTGCAGCGAACCCGAGCATCATGGACGAGCAGCCACCTGCACATCTCGCCGAGCGCTACAACGGGTAAATTGATCTTGCATGTTGTGCTCGATTCAGGACTGCCTGATGCAACGATCGCCGTCACGCACGAGCTCTCAATGCCCGGTTAGATTCATAGAATGCACAGCTTCTATTAATCATATTTGGCCATCGCCGGGGGAGAAGAACAATCTCATCCGTGGTGTTCAATGGGTGGTGGCTAGCGACTTGTGGATCTTTTCTTGCGTCTCACTGAGTGCTCGCAGTTCGACGAGAATGCGCTCCACGTCGCTCGCTCCACTGCTACTTGTGAGACCAGATTCTATATGTGTAGAGCGGCGTCGAAGCATTGCTTTCTCCGGGGATATGCTGCGTCGTCGTTCTTTGGACATGCCAGTACTCGAGGCTCGGTGGTCGTCGTTGCCATCATCGAGATCGTCGTTTACAAACGCATGGAACTCGTTGTAGTCGATAAAGCCATCTTTGTTTGTGTCAAACTTGAGACAGAG
>JAADVY010000432.1:0-16887 GCA_023336035.1 Pythium plurisporium
GTTGGGTTGGCGCAGAATATACTGGTGGTAGAGCGGCAAGATTTCCAGTAGGAACGAGTGCTCTTTCTTCGTCATCGTCTTGACGAGATACTTGCGGTCACTCGTGAAGTAAAAGAGCATGCCGGACTTGCCCTCCGATGCACGTTCCAGCAGCGTGCCAGCAAAGGATTGCTCGTACTGGCTGTTATCGATGCCGCATGCTTCTCGAATGTTCTCGAAAATTTTTGGTGCGTAGTCCGTGAATCCTAGCTTCTCGTAGTACCGGTACTCGTTGTTAAAGACGGTTGTAGCAAGGCGCTTTTTCTCACTATACAATTCGGCTGGTCCTCCCGCACCACTGGCTTCGTCGCCGGAAAAGTAGCCGATGCTGCTGCCAATCGAATCTAGACGTGAGCGACTTAGCGGGGGCGACCTCATGCCATGACCGGCAGATGCACTTGTGATAGTGCTGGCAACGATTTCGTCGTTGATACTGGCGCGAATACCGGCGGTCGTGTAGCGCATCAGGTCTTTCCGTAGAGCGGCGCTAAAGTGCTCGGTCTTGCCAATTTGCTCAGCCTCTCGTTCAGCACTTGTCAGCGTATTCTCGCGCGAGCGATGCTGGTAGATCTCTGTGTTGAGTGCCCAGACTACCAGAAGCAACAGAGGGTAGGATCCGTAGACGACCCCGAAAGCCAACTGGATACGTGTGGCCATCGGGCCGTGGAAGTTTTCGTGATAGTCGGCGTAGTAGAGTGCCCCACAAGCTGACCAATACCCTCCAAAGATGAGCAAATATCGGTAGTACTGGAGCAAGATGCGTCGCTTTGCACGGTACGTGACGTCCAATTGCCGCCGAACGAATCGGAAGCTCGCAAAAAGCAGCACTGCCAGCGACATAACGAACGTTGCGATGATCGGACCAAAAAGAGCTGTCCAGTGAAGGTGATTCACGTCCTCTGGATGAGCCGTTCGCGTGATCCAGCAGATATTGAGGGAAGAGAGACCAGCGGCGCGGTGCTGATACACCATGAACGCAGTAACGAAGCTGACACACCACACGCTGACAGGAAGCCCGTGTTTGCGGTGAAGACGCTGATCAGCAAGCGAGACAAAGCGGATCACTTACATCGTATGGTACGCGCCGGCCTTGCACGCGTAGCCCATCCATGGATTCACAAGTGCCACAAAGAGATCCACCGCGAGCATGAGGAACCAGAGACAGCTGCTAAGCAACCAGAACTACAAAGCCACCGACAAGGTTATCAGCAAAATAACTCCTTGAATATGTTGGCTTGTCGCACCTGGTTGTACACAGCGAGTAGCGCGCACGTCGGATGCGGGAAGACACTCTCGAGCTCATCTCCAAGCGGGGACTGCAGAACAAAATACGCGGGGTCAGCGGCGAGATGGATGGGCCAGACCGTTGATCTCAAGTTGCGTACCACGTTTGCGAACGCGACGACCGAACCGACGCAGGTCATTAGTCCACAGACAACATGCCAGACCACGAGATCCGCCGCCGGATGTTGCGCCTTGATGATGGGCACGTAGAGATACGAGAGCAGGACGAGCAGGTAGAACACAGCGCCGACGATGCCCGTGCCCAGAAAGAGCAGCGCCATGTCGCTGGGCGACAGCGCGTCGTAGGCTGCGACGGCGGCGGGCAGCGCAGGCGTCCCGTCCAGCATGATTCTCTTGTTGAGGAGGAACTCTTCCACGAGAATCATTCACTTCGCGGATCCACAATACTACAATTATAGACATGTGCAGAATGGTATATTTGCACAATTAGTCGTTGCAGGATCCCGCCGTCACTTCAACTCCAGCGTCTCGATTCCCTCGATCATAGCCCACGTACGTCGCGAATGTAGCGCGACAGATGGGGCAACGGTCGATTTCCTGGAGACACACGCGACAGACGCAAAAATGTCGACACGGGAGCAGCACGACCGACACGATGCCCTCAAGACAAATCGCGCATTCGCTGCTGGCGCTTTGACCATATATCTCCTGAAGAACACGTGCGGATCAGCACATCCGACCACTCGATAGCAAAGGCTAGAATCATCACGCACCTGCGAAGTATACGACGCTGTCCTGGTGTATATCGTCTTCTTGACGATTACGGGAGTGAAGCGCTCGGGCTTTAGGGGAGTCGGCAAAAAATCGATCGCAATGCAGTGACACACAACGTCCGCTGAAGACCGGCGCGGGCGCGTCCCGAAAATACCTCCCTTTAACACATCATTTGTGGAGATATGCGGACGGAGAACGATCACTCCGGAGAAGCGTGGCACGCCAGACTGGTCCAGTTGAGCCGTAGATGTTCGTGACTCAACTGATACAGGTGTATGGGTATCGACTTCTTCGACAAGGGACCGCATTTCTTCTTCTGGACACGCTGTGGCTGCTTGGGGGATAGGAAAGCAGATTGCATCGCATTCCACCCGTGAAGGATCGTACCTGGTGCACAACGGAGATGTCACAAGAGATTCGGAGTGTGTCCAAGCAACGCTGCTAACGTACTCGACCAGATCCGATTGAGCGACAGTATCGGGGGTGGAGCGCGGAGGGTCCCCGTGATTCTGCGACACTGAGACAGGAGAAACAGAGTCATTGACAGTGATTGCATCGTCTCGGAGTTCATGCCGACGGCGCTGTCTCCGGATGCGTGAGCCGAGTCGCGAAGGGACGGTACGCAGTGCACGCACTGTTCCATGAAATGAGATTTGCCTCAGAACAGGTGGGATAAGCTGTCGAGGACTCACAGTGGATGCGGCTGAGTTTGCTCGTGTAGAAGATAATGCAAAACCACAGTCAAATGCAATTTTGTCCAGCGAATTGGTCGCAACGCCCCAGAAGACTTGAACTTTGCACGGGGCGGATGAGTGCAATTTGAAGTGGAGTACTGTGGAGCCGTCGGCGCGACCCGAGCGCTTGATGGCTATCGACGATGAAAAAACATCAAAGGGGATGCGAATACGCGACATTTTGGAAGGTACTGCCTCGGTGGTGGTTCGTAGCAGCTGATGGAAATGCCACATTGACGCGTTTCGTAACACGTGAAGACTTGGCGTGAGACATTGGGAATTAGTCGTCGGCCACAATTCTCATGCAAACGTGAAACGACGCACCTTGCGCCGAGGTCACGGAGATGCAAAACCTACAAGAAGGAGCAGCAATAGTGTGTTGTGTACGCGACGTGAGTCTGGTCAAGCGGGTCTCATCGACGGTTACTCATTCCTACCGCTTGAGTCACGACCGCGTACCGCAAGTCGGCGACTGTCAGCATCAGTCCCAAGAGACGAGCGAGCCATCCCGCTAAGATGCAAACAGTCAAGATCACAGCTAAGTTCCATAGCTCCGGGGGCAGCGGTGGCGGCGCTGGAGCGAGCGGCATTGCGTGGTCAGCGACCATGACACCGGGCAGGTGTTGGTGTGTGTGTGCAAAAATGGAAACGATAGCCAACGGGAAAGAAACTGGATTGGACAAAAGAATACCTCTATCCACAACCATTGGTCGAAAATGTCAGTACCTACAACAAGTTCGGGCGGGAGGACTTGTTCAGCATCGCGAATGCGACCGAGTCGAGGACCCCCATGATCTACCAAGAAACGAAATCGTAAGCATGACCAGCACATCATTAAGTTGACAGACATCAGTGGACTCACCGTGAAGACCCCACCAACGATCGCACAGACGCTAGTGAGGAACTGAAGGAAACCCTTGCGGACCTCCTCAATTCGGAACATGATAGGGGAGAAGCTGTACGTCAGCGAGACCACTACATTCCACAAACGCGCAGTAGGTTAGACGTTGTCTCACAGTCAGCACGTATGCGATATACACGTACTCGGCAATCCCTTCTCGCTCACTGGTGAGAGCTCCTTGAAATGCTCCGTCACCGAGTATTGATTCGTCATGACGCGGGTGCCTCCCAAGTACGAGTAGGTGGTGGGAACGACCTTCAAAAAGTACTGAAATGATCCTCGAGATGTCTCGGCGAGCTGCTTCGAGCGCTGATCCAAAGGATTCTTCATATTTGGGAAAGAGTCGCCAAACGAGAGCGAGTTGATGCGGTGGGAAGTGTCAAATGCACGAAAAGTAGCCTCCACAAGATCTTGAGCAGACAAATAGCCATTGCGGAAGTACTTGGAGGGAGCAAAGTACACTTTGCCAGCGACCTATGTGACGCACAAGGTTAATTACTGGCAGGCCACATCTTCTATGAGTCTGAAACGAACCTTGCCGACGATGAGAAAGCCCTTGATGCGGCAACCTTCGTTGACTTCGCGTCGAAGAACTCGCTCAATCTCTGCTTCTTGACATTGGGAGATTGTGTGAAGACTCGGCATGTGCCAGTTCCTCTTTGCATACGCAGCCTTGACGTCGTCACACGTGTTGCAGCACTGAAGTAATCGTCATTCATGGAGTGAGCGCGATTGTGCATATCCTGGAAGAGAAGCACCACGAACATACCTCGCCAGTCTCTCCGGCACTGTAGCACGATCCACACGCTGGCCTATGCGATCAGCACAACGGTGAGTGGCATACACTAAAGGACAATTCCACTCATCGACAACGAACTTGTCAGGCTCTTCGTGGAGGTCTGTGTGGTTCGTCAGAGCACCACCAATCTAGCGCAACAATCGATATATGAGTGCGACGGATCGATTCGCATACTCAGAGAAGTTTAACGTACAATATCGCGCATGCCTTCCTTCAGCGGTCGGCCGTTGTGGTCGAGCGGGATCTTCTCAATGTTGTTCATGATGTCGTGCTGTCACAAAAAATCATTCTCAGTGCACAGCAAACGCGTGCGGAAGGGGACCTGTGACGTACCTCGACGGAGCCGGCCATGTCGGACTTCTCGACAGCAATGATCGAGCAGGGCATTCTAAAGACGACATCAGCATACGATGAGCGATCACACAGCAGTAGTCTTCTTTCTATCACGCATTGTACCGAGGGAAGTCGACGTCAAAGAAAATCGGGACGACCGTGTTGCGCTGGCCATCTACGAGCATTTTATCGACCGTATCCTGCGCTTCCACACGCACACTGTGAGATTCGCTTCGCCTCAACACTCATGAAACGCATTCGACTACGCACTGTTGCAAAGTAGAAGGAGACCTCTGAGACGAGCAAGATGCCGATAGCGAGGAACGCCATTACCGAGACTATTGGCACGCAAAGAGTCAGTCCACGTGTCGCTGCTGCTCACGAGTCCGTCGTCCGGTACGTACAGAGCCCGCCCTGCATGGTGCGCACTTTGAACTCCTCGATGGTCTTGGGGTACGCATCGATGCCCTTGAGCTTAGAGAGCCACTGTGACTGCGCCGCCATCGTGCTGCGTCGTCCTGCGTCGCGTCCGCTTTACTACACTCTGACGTGAGAGACGATGCCACGAAGCAGGAAGTCAATGCGGGTCTTGAAGCGAATGTACCAAAACACGGTGAGTACTGGAAGAAAAATCTCATGAAAGGGTTACTGTATCTAAGGTGCGCATACGTTGCATTTGCATCAGACCATTGCATCAATGGTGGAAGAAGAAAAGGCAACATGCTGCTGAGATCGCGCGTCCGTCACGGCGTGCTCGCGCCGTCAACGCAGCCGCAACGCTGGGCTTCACAGCGCGCACTCCAGGGAGGAAGAGAGCGCTTTCAGCGTCGACACTCGCCGCGCACCACCAAGACCGAGACCCGCGACGGCGAGTCTGTGCCGTCCGTCCGCGGCGAATTGCTCTATGGGATCCACAGCGTCTCGCAGGCGCTCGCGAGTGGCCACCGCCGCGTACACGCGCTTTACGTGCGCGACGGTGCTGCGTCTACAATGACGAACAAGAGTGATTTGGCTGCGCTCTCCAATATTCAGAGTCTCGCAACCGCCAGTGCAGTCAAGGTCATGCCCATTAGGTACGTCAGATATCTGCATGACCGAATCTACGAAGCAACTAACGCATCGAACCAACAGCAAATGGATGCTGAACCACATCACGGACGACAAGCCCCATCAGGTGCTGTACGACTACGTCATAGAATCGTCACTGGCACTGTTGTATTGACGATGGGCACGCTTATAGGGCGTCGTTCTGGATGTGGATCCTGTGAAATTGGTGGACTTTGACGTGAACACACTGGATGGTACAGTCTATGGTTCCCTGTTTGGAGGCTTTTTGTATGTCGGCGTACGTGTTTATCGTAACTGTCTCCGTTTGTGTGCATCAGCATTCGCGACATCTTCGTCCCGGCCAGTCATCTTGGCATTAGATGAAATCCACGACACACAGGTACGCGACGGACACCTTTGTCCATTCCGACCCAAACGACTCTAACCACTACTCCAACTATCGTCCTGAACAGAATCTGGGTGCTATTCTGCGATCAGCGCATTTTCTCGGCTGCTCGGCGGTTGTCTTGAGTGAGCGTAACAGCGCTCCGGTCTCCCCAGCGGTACGTGCGTATAAATTTGGAGACGGGCGAGTTCCTGACTCATAGATGTCTTTGCATTGGCCGCTTCAAGGCATCTCGTGCTTCAGCTGGAGCACTTGAAGTCCTACTCGCCAATGTACGTCCAAGGGTCTCCGGTTTTGAGGGGACTGCTGATCTCACTTCTTGATTTGGCATGTCTTGTCACGGAGAACAGAAGAAGCTTTTGCGAGCGAAAAATCTTCACCGAGCGCTTGCGATCGGCCAGGAGAAAGGCTGGCGCGTTGTTGGTGCCTGCAGCGGACCCAATTCCATCACTTCCAACCAACTCACTGCCGATCGGCCAACTATTCTAGTGATGGTGAGTTTCGTGGAAGCGGCAATCTGTCGACTGGTTGTTAAACCTCTTAAACGTCGCGTGGGGTGTAGGGAAATGAACACAAAGGGCTTCGCAAAGGAATTCGGCAGTGCTGTGATGATATCGTGACAATTCCTGGTACCTATTCCCCATCGTCGCAATAGAAGCCTTATCGTTAACACCGGCTCCTGTGTGTTTGTGCATGAACAGGAAACGCTGCAGATGGAGATTCACGCGTCGATTCACTGAATGTGAGCGTTGCGGCAGCCATCCTTTTGTACGAAGCTCTTCACCATTAGATAGATTAACGTATTCTTTCGAGAGCGCAAAATAAGGATGGGAGTGCTGATGGTAGAAGTACATGTGGAACCTCAGGCATTGATACCACCAGCACATCGGACATATCAATACACGAAAAGCATTTCCAACTCACAGTTTTGTTTCTCCGGGAGCATACCTAGCTGTCACCTAAAAAACTTGGCAGAGGGATGAGCTGACGTTGATCTCCTGGTGACGCCGCGAGTCGATCTTTTGGCCGACAAAAGGCATCATATATCTGCCCACAGCTCGAGTTTATAGCATGAACCGTAGAGCGAGATGCAGCTCCTCGCAGATTCGTCAAAGTGTCACTTGGAAGCATCAGACCAAGTTTGATCCAGGCCGTAATCAACTGCTCGATAGAGCTTCGAAAATTGTCAACCAGTACTGGATCAGTTGTCTCTGTGGACTTGATTTGTGATGAGACAACGAGAAACTGGATTGCACGGCATGCCTTGTGCGTAGTATCAACAGCCAGGAAGCACATGATCCCAAAGATGTGGCACGTCACCGTGAAGGAAGTTGCTGGAATGCTTCCGAGCATATAGCTCAGCTGGACAGGAACAGCATGCTGAGATTACCTGAGGCCAATTACACGGACACATTTCACTCACCTCCTCAAGTGTCACGGGATAGAGCGATTTGTCGATCGCATTCCGCTGCGAGAGGAACACTTCGAGGTTACAGAGCGTGCTACCCAAATGCTCTTCGAAACTTCCAACACGAGCTGCGAGTTCAATGTGCGCTGAAACCGCACGGTCAATGACGTCCAGCGACCAACAGCCGCCTTCACATAGAAGCCGCATGGAGGTAGAGGTGGCGGTCGCGACCTACTCACCATCCAACGAGCACTGTCAGCAAACATAGAGACAGACGCATCATCGCGCAGCGCACCTCAATCTGATCATCTTCAAGGAGCGTCAAGAGTGCCCCGCTGGAGAGCATAGCAATGCTCTGCGTCTCAATCTCTGCTAGATCTTCATTGATCTGATTCTTGAGCAACAAATGGGCGTACAGGGTGGAAGGTGCAGGCGAAGCGCGGAAGCCGCGAAACGCAGTCGCCACTTGTAGCCGCACTCGCCGCGAAGAATCACGCACGACGACTGCGAGTGTGTTGAGAATGACCTCTTGCAACTGCAGTGTCGAAAAAGACGAGGATTCGTAGAGTGTCTCAGCGACTTGACCAAGAAGCTGCGCGGCTAACGCGCGCGTGCGATCGTCATCACCAAGTAGCAGGATGGCTCGGAGACGCTCGGTGAGCCGCCGTGCAGCAGTAGCATCGAGACGATACCCAGCCGAGAGCAAACGTAGGTAGCCTTCCATACAGATGGCGCGGAGCACGTCATCGTGGTCGGTCATGCAGGCACTCAGCAACTGCGAGGTCTCGGTGAACTTGCGGGCAGCGATGAGACAGTCGAGCACGATGCGAAGCATGTCCCGGCGCAGCTTGAAGTCTTCTGGAACGCTGATGCACTGCGTGAGCTGCTCATCCATGGCGTCGAGCTGGATCATGGGTTCGACCAGCTCAGGCTTGACAGCGAGCAGTCCGCGCAGCCCACGCACGATCGCTGCGACGACGACTGCATTGTTTCCGCCGTTGCTATTGCCCGAACCACTTCCCCCACCACTGACGGAGCCATCACCACCGGGTGGGCTCTTGGTGCGCTCGCCGTTCGCGGCTGCCTGGCTCTCCTGCAGGAACGAGAAAAGGAAGTCGATCGCCTCGCCGGTCGCTGCCGCCGGCGCGACGGCCTGCGCGCTGTACTGGAGCAGCAGCTTCGCCTGCAGATGAACGTCCGTCGTGCGCGAGAGTTGCTCACGAGTCGCACCCATCGTGTCGCTCAGCGGATCCGCGTCCACACGCGCGCGCTTCGTCACCCGCTCGTCGCCCTCGTCATCCCCCATCTTCTTGTCTTGACTGACTCATGAATTCTACTGTGGGTTCTTAACTTTTAACCGCCTGTTAAATATGAGACTGTATATAACCTAACCAGACTTATCAGCAAAACTGAAATCTGGGAGTTATTGGTACCATTGAAAAGCGCAGGATTTCGGCTTCACAACGGCGTTTTCAGCATCACGAAATTCGCTGTATGGAAGGCACACGGTCGATTCTCCCGGGGCACCTCGGTTTTGGAGAAAATTTTCAAATTTTTAGCTTTGGGACCGATCGGTTTGTTTTAATCAGGTGAATCGATCTGTGGCGTTGTTTTGAGCGGATTCAACAGAGAACGCGAGATAAAATAAAAAAACTGGCGCCGAACGGAGTTTCAAACTGTTGCAAATGTGTTGCAATCAGAACGTGTATTGACTTAGGATATCTACGATTCTACGACTCTTCGAGGTTGGCTTCAACTCGTTCCTGCTGACTGCGTTCAAGCAGCGTCGGGGTCGTCCTCCGGCGACGCCGCTTCTTCTCCTGTGCGGCAGCGCTCTCTTGTTCGCTGGGAGCTCGGTACAAATTGTCGCTCTTGGACTTGTCCGGAATGTACGGGAGAATTTTTTCTGAAGGTCAGTTGTTCGAAATGTGTTTTATACAGTTCTCTTCTTGCGCCCGTTCCCAGAAGTAGACATCTTCGTACTTATACGAAGAGCAATGTTTGAATGCGTTTTTCTCGATTTCAATCGATGACTGTTAAGTCTGGTTAGGTTATATACGGTCTCAAATCGAGAATCGGAAGAATGAAGGTCATTTCACTGTCAAATATTGTACTGTGTACCGTGAATCCCCCGCTCGGGAGTGATGAGCCCTCCATGAACGACCTTGTAGGTTTTACCCGTCTAGGGTAAAACCCTTCTGTGTTCCAGATGGATGGAAAGTAGGGCTACCTGCCATCTAGTCTCTTTGAAAAGTGTCTACACCTGCATTGAACTCGCAAACACATAAAACGTCAAAAGCCTTCGGGAATCTGGCCACAGGACGCAACGGCCTTGCGAGATGGTCAGCAGTGAGGGTCTCAATACCTTTGTTGACCTGTAGAGGTCTCGCTCATCGATGGAGACATAACGCACATATTTTGGCCAATCAACAACTGCCAACGGGTTATGTTTCACGCGCCAAAAAAAAGCCTGACGTTTCACCCAACCACAGGAAAAAGATCTCGCTCCACCAAACAAGTCAACATGATGCGCATGCTGCAAGTGACGACACCACGCGCGGTGCGTCTCTTCTCCCGCCACCGCACCGCCGCCATCGCCGCCACGACGCCTGCGACGCGCGCATTCGCCACGTCCAGCAACAGCGGCGATACCAAGTATAAGGCCGAGTCGGCGGCCCGCACGCTCAAGCTGCTGGAGCGTCGCAAGGTCACGACGCTAGATGTGGGCATCCTCAAGCGCAAGAAGAAGCCCATCACCATGGTAACGGCCTACGACTATCCGTCCGCGGTGCATGTGGATCTCGCTGGCTTTGACATTCTGCTCGTCGGCGACTCGGTCGGCATGGTCGAGATGGTATGTAGTTTACACACATGGAAACACACGTCGTCGTAGAATGGCGCTCACCCACCGCGTGCGTGCTGCAGGGATACGATACGACCATCCCCGTGACGCTTGACGATATGATCCACCACACCCGGGCCGTGAAGCGGTACGTGAGATCCGCGAGAAATCCTGTTTGTTGCATGCTCACAAGACTGGAATGCTGTTACCCAGGGGTGCGTCGCGTCCGTTGATCATCACCGATATGCCCTTCGGAACTTGTGAGGGCGAGCCGTACGAAGCGCTACGCAATGCCCAGCGAGTGCTGAAGGTACGGCCAACCAGCTTCTGGACGTGAATGGAAGGTGATGCTCAATGCTGTTGGGGTTGCATTGCACAGGAAGGCGGAGCCGACTGCGTAAAAATTGAAGGCGGACGCGAGCGGGCGAAGACAAGTACGTGGATGGTGTCTCCCTCTTAGTATTGCCCGCAGTAGCACTAAAGTTTTTGTGCGTTGTGTCAGTTCGCACGCTTGTCGATGGCGGAATTGCCGTCATGGGCCACATTGGTCTGCGTCCGCAGCACATCAGCGTGCTCGGTGGGTTCCGCGCGCAAGGCCGAACGGGTGAGTTCACTTGGACACCTCGATGAGGAATCGATCACAAGACTGACGTTTGTGTTCCCCACGTAGCCTCTCAGGCGGAGCAGATCATTGAAGATGCTCTCGCGGTCCAAGAGGCAGGCGCATTCGCTGTCGTGATCGAGTGTGTTCCTGCTCCCGTGGCTAAGCAGGTCACCGAACTGCTTCACATTCCGACGATCGGTATTGGTGCAGGTCCGGATACTAGCGGGCAGGTACTCGTGTTTCACGACCTGCTCGGCATGCTGCAGCACCCTCACCACGCGCAGCACGTGCCCAAGTTCTGTAAGCGGTACGCGGACGTGGGTGAGCGGATCCGCTTGGGACTGGAAGAGTACCGAGATGATGTAGAGAACCGTCGTTTCCCCACGTACGACTTTGCACCGTACAAAATGTCCCAAGAAGAGACCGAGAAGCTCGAAGAGCTCGTGGCAACCAAGTACAAGAAGACCCACGACATCAAAGACCACGATGCTCCGTCTGAAGTCACGAAAGTGTACTAAATCTGGCGTTTGCTTTAGTGCTTGTTGCTGAGAAATGCAAACGATTCTGGGAATGGCGGATCCTCGCTGTCTTCTGTGCTGTCTTCGTCTCCTTGACCTGCATGATCCGGATGTGAACGGCCTTCCCATCCCCCAGGCGGGCTTGCACGGCACTCGCCAGTTTCCTGGCTCTGCCAGAAGTGGCAGCCGGCTTGTGTCAGCGGTTCCCACGTTTGTTGACGATCGTCGAGCAGCACGAGACCTCGTTGCTTCTTCCAGTTCGGAGAAGCGTTGTTCATTTGACCCGTGGCACCTTTCGTGTCACCCCCGCCGCCACCATTGCCGTTCGACGACAGCTTTCCCCCAACGTCTATTTTTCGCAGCGACATCGCCACAATCGAGTCTTGCTTGGCGAGTTTCTGTGCCTGTTTACGTGTCAAAAACATGGTATCGGGCTTGACGGTGTCGCTCTCTTGGAGATACTTCATGCGAGCCGCGTACATCATGGTCTGCGCGCGCTGTTCTTCCACTTCAGCATCGCTCCGCTCGCGTCCATTCGACTCAGCCACGTTGGCAAACCCTCCCGGCACGAGTGCCTTGGACGCGATCAGCGACAACAGCGAGGCAGCGCGTTGCTCCGTGGACATTGGTTCGTTTTTGCTTTCTTCGATCACTAGGGTTGGTACGCATTAAGCAATTCGAGGGTGTATTTATACGCTTACCCCCGGATGAACTTGTCGATGAGTTCCCGTGTATGCTTCCCCTTGAAGATCTTCTGGATTTGGGACGCGGCGTGGTCCAAGTCAATGCAGCGATTGGCTTCAAACGCACGCAACTGCGGTAGCTCACGTACATGGAGACGGCAGTCCGAGAACGCCACAGCGACCCACGCGACGGGATCAATCTCTTCCAGGAGTGCAAATGATTGCACACCTCGAAAGTCCAGGTGCACCTGGAATACACAAGCGGGATGATCGGTCCCGTGCTCCACGTCCCAGATCTTGATGTACCCATCGTACCCACTCGTGGCTAGCAACGAAGACTGACAGGTCCATTGCATCCCTGAGATTTTCCCGACGTGAGCGACAAAGCGCCGGCTGCTTTGTGGTTTGCTGTCAGTAACAGTCACGCTAACAATCGAGACCCAGGTCTTTAGACAGCCCGACTCTGCGATCGCGAGCGTGAAGCCATCTCGGTCGAACGCCATCCGATGTACGGGCAACTTGAAGCTGATCGCTGACGATGGTCTGCCCTTGACAGTCGCAATGAGCTCAACGGACGTGCAATTACGACGGCAAACAGCGATTCCGGTAAAAGAGCCTGCGAGAGGAGGTGATCCAGAGGCGGTGGCTCGCGTCGTAGCGATGTGGCGCAACGGACGCTGTGGATCGTCGTAGTGCAAGCTGAGTTTGCAGACGAGCGACGTCGGCGTGAGCTCGTAGACTATGAGTGCAGCGTGAAGATCGGATACCAACACCGTGTTTCCACCATCGAGGAACCTTATCGTGTCAATCCTACGCAAACGACCAGGGATCGCATGCGTTGAGAGATGGCGAAGGAGAAACACTTGTGGTGGTGGTGGCGGGGGGCTGTTAGCAGCCTTTGGACCGTGCTTGGTGGGTTTGGGGGAGGAAGACGCCAGACTTGCTGGGAGTGGCACTGTCGGCGTGTCAATCGCATACATCCTCAGCTCGTGAGAGTGGGTGATTCCAGTTAGTGCTGGTGGTGCCATACGACTGGACAACACGACTGCGAGCAGCTTTGCCGACGCCTGCCACGCTACGGCAGTCGCCGCGGAGCCCATCGGTAACGTGAGCGGCGGCGTCGTCTTGGCGGGCGCCAACGTCTTCGCATGGAGGAGAAGCAGCGCGCCGTCGACGCACACGGCGACCAGACTCGGAGCGGGTACTGGCTGTGTCCCAGCACTCACGGGGCGGCCATATCGGCCAAATGGTAGGGGCACGACGCCACCGCCTGACGGTATCGTCTTCAGTTTACGACTTGCGAGCCGAAGTGAGTCCATCTCCGTCATTATGTTCACACGTGTGGACTGAGAGCTGACCGCACCTTCTTCATTCGTACACACGCAGTAATACTCTCCGACGAATCGCTTTGTGAGCCTACGCAACGTGAGCGTGCTCCGCTGTGCACCAACGTGCATCGCAGCGTCGCCGCTTTCTTCCGACAGCGGCTTGCCATTACAGAACCACTGAAATCGCAGTGCATAACGCACTACCACGCGTAGTTGGACTCTCGCATCCGCATGTGCGACCACCACACGCGGTGGCTCCATGTCCAGTCGCGGCGGTCGTGGCACCGACGGGTCGAGTCCCAGTGCGATCTTCTTGGCTCGCAATCGCGCCTTGCGAGCGTTCTCGGCCGCGATCTCCTCCATGCGTTGCGCCTCCTGCTGTGTTTGACGCTGTCGCTCCAGCTCGTCCATTTTCTTCTGGAGATCTGCCGCGTCAGCCTGTGCGTCCTCGTTGATCCACGCGCCTGTGGGTGTGAGCACTTTTCGCAGCTGAATGAGCTTGGTGGTCATCTGCCCGTCGTCTTCGGTTGTTGCGACGCGTTGCATCACTCGAATGCACTCTTTGACACCCTCCATAGAGGCACTGAAGCCATGCTTGGACGCGACCATGGCACACACATCGACGACCGCCGGTACGTAAAACTACGGCACATGAGCATATCAGTAATGGCGGCACCAAATGCAACGCAGATCACCCTACATGGCAGAGAAGAGGGACATCGCCGAGTGCTGCCATACACCATCAGAGAAAACCCCTTTCTCATCATCCACGTCTCAGAGTATAAACGGGAACATCATCACCCCACCCACCTTGCTTTTGTAATGCCTGGAGCTTGCGTTTGACGGTCTCGTGGGACAGCGCGTCCAGCATTTCATCCAGCAGCGCTACGTCTTGTGAGCCACTACCAGGGATCTTCAAGAGATCTGCTCACAAGCTCACCTTGGGCCTGATTCGTGCTCAGAGGCTCGACTTCTTCCGCCACATAGCAGCTTGGTGCTTTGCGTTGGTTAAAGTCTGGGCTTACGACGCCACAGCTCCGGCATTGCACTAACTGGGACCGTTTCCCAAAGTGGACGAGGTTGCGGCCGCCACAGGCCACACAGACGCTGTGGATTTGCTGCGGCAGGGGGGATGCCACGCACGGCGCGAGCGCGACGAGGCGGATTCGACGCGGCATCACCAGAGGTGACGTAATTCTTTTCGCGACGTTTCGTTGACCAGCGATCTTTAGAAAAATGTGCGAGGGACTGAAGCGTCGTGGGCGTGGCTTTCGAGAATTGGACACTTTCGAGAAGATGGCCGGCAAAGCTGGTGAGCGAGAGGACTGGAGCGACGAGGAGCCGCCGCTTCTCGATGAGGACGAGACCCCCGCGCAGACGGCATGCATAAGTAACAATCAGCACGATGATGGTGCCACGGAGCCGAGCATCATGGACGAGATGGTCGCAGTTGCTACGCAGGCCAAGGCCGCGAAAAGACTACAGCTCGAGAAAGAGCGACGAACCACGGACTTTGGCGCAGGTCTGAAGAAAGGATTTTTCAACCAAAGCAAGGCAACCAAGCCAAAACGACATACGGCCACTGCATCCGCACGTCCGGAGCGACTGGAGGTGCGCGACGCCGCAGCGTCGAAGAAGGTACCACGAATGACAAGAGTTCCCGTTTCGACTAAGCTCGATGGCTGACCTGATCGTACGCATTTTTCAACAGAAAGAAGCCGCATTGCGAATCGTGGATTCGTCAACGACCAATCAGACAAGCGGTGACGCCAACGGGCCATCCGAAGCATCGCCATTCGTGTTTCCCGAGGTGCAGGATGCGCTGAAGAGTGTGAACCAGCTCGACCCGAACGGTGCGGAACGTGTGCTACTTCGATTGGTGGGAGAGAGATGACAAGCTGACGGAAGTGGAACAGAGTGGATGAACGAGCAGTTCTTTGCCAAGATGGCCAAGAACCCCAAGCTATTGCAAGGTGCGTAAACGTTATTGTTTCCCACGATCAAAGAGCTTGAAACACTGACCACGTTCGTTTCTCCGCAGCATTGCAAAATCCACGCTTCACACAGGCGATGAATGAGCTCCAGCAGAACCCGCAGGCCGCCGTGCTCAAGTACCAACGGGATCCAGACGTGTCGGTGATGCTGAGCGACTTTATGGAGTTTCTCGGGAACCACTTTGAAGAGGTACACCGCCCATTCGCCTCTCGCTGGTGCAACTGGTTTATCTCACTGTTCTGCTTCAGCTGGGCAAGCAACACGAGGCGCGCGACACGAAGCCCTCACAATCTACGAGTGCGACCGCTGCGACCCAGCCGACACCACCACCACCACCAGCAGCGATTGTGGATCTGGACGAAACACGACGCCAGGCGATCGCTAATATGCAGCGATCTCCCGAGGAAGAAGAGCAAGTGCAAAAGATCCTGCGGAATCCGGAGCTGCTCGCGGCGCTGTCGGACGCCAAACTCATGAACCAGCTCCGCGAGTGCCAGCAAGATCCACGTGCGTTCCAGCGACTCGCCCACGATCCCGTGCTGGGGCCCAAGCTGCGGCTGCTGGTGGACGCCAAGATGGTCACATTTGCCTGAAACATTTTTCACACACGTCACAGATTCGACTCTTAATTCATTACATGATTCCTTCTGTGACGGCCATACATACAAAGAAAAAAATCCCCACGACCAAAATGAGCTTGAAGGACCAGGTGGAGGCCGAGATGGCCAAGTACCGCACGATCCAGGAAGGTGTGTGCGCGGCGCGGTACATGTACTGATAGAAGAGACGCTGAGCTCACGCATGGCGATGAGTGCAGAGGTGCAGGTGCTCGCGACGCAGCGCCAGCAGTACGCGCAGCAGGCCAACGAGAACAATATGGTCAAGCAGGAGCTGGACCTGCTGGGCGACGATGCCAAGGTCTACAAGCTCATCGGCCCCGTGCTGCTCAAGCAGGAGGTGGGCGAGGCCAAGACCAACGTGCAGAAGCGTCTCGAGTTTATCAACAACGAACTGTGCGTTGCCTGGAAGTGTCGAACGGGACGGGTTGGGTACTAATCTACCGGTGTGCCACCCACAGGGAGAAGGTCAACACCAAGATCGAGCAGAAGGAGAAGGATGCAGTCGAGATCCGCAAGAGCGTGCGTGGTGTGGGGGTTCCGTCGTATAGGGACTTATAGCCTCTGACGGGGGTGAGCTATGTTCTGACCTGTCTGTAGATCTCGCAGATGCA
>JAADVY010000433.1:0-16883 GCA_023336035.1 Pythium plurisporium
ACAAGTCGTTAGACCTCAACGATGCTCAACGTACTGCTGCCAGCACCGAGGACAACCAAACGACTTCCACGGTTCGTCACCTCCAACACGGCGACGTGGATCGGCACAACGCCACCGACTGGAAAGAGCCGCCACGCGAGTCCCATGCCGGTTGCCGCACCTACGGCACCACTTATACCCATCGAACTCGCGCTATCAATAGTCGCAGACTACCATACGAACTGGAACTGGTGTGGGCCTGTCCTTAGGTCATAAGACGAGACGCATCAAATCAGATCTCTCAGCTCGTTCATTCGTGTGGTGTCATTACGCCGACGCCAAAGCCCATTGCTTTCTACTTCTGATAGATAGATAATAAATACCCTAGCGGTTATGCTGACTCTTCATCGACTGTCTTGAGCGCGCCGACTCTTTCGTCCCGTCGCTTGCCGTCGACAGCAGCGGCCACCTCGTCGTCCTCGTCTTCTTCCTCCTCTTCTGTCTCGTCCAACGATTCAAAGTGCTGCAAGCGGCGTCGCTTCTGCACGAGCTTGAGCGTTCGACGCAACTCACTCTCCAGTTCCTCCAGCTCATTCTCACGGAGCTCGTCGATGCCGTACCCTCGGAACAACATCAGACGACGCACCTCCGCCTCCGAGTCGGCCAGCTCTTGCCGTAGATCGGCCACTTCCTGTTCCAGGTCGACACTGGGCACGCGCGTGCGTCGCTTCGTGTGGAGACTACGGTGGTGGTGGTGCTGGTGTCGCAACGACTTGAGGCCGATCACACTGTGGCCGGCCACACGCTCGTCCACTTCGTCTTGTCGGGTGGCCATAGCCAACGGCGACTGTCCCGAGGCCTTCGCATGCCGTCCCTGTAATGCACTCGTCACTACGAGCCGCAGAATCACGAGCGTACTGAGCGCGACCAGCAGCGCGAGCACACCACCGAGAATCTGGTGGCCGGCAAAGAACGCGACCAGCGTCTCCAGCGCCGGCTCGGCCGCGGGCGAGAGCGTGACCACGTCGCTCCAGGGCCCGTCCACTTCGCTCGTCATGAACCACAGACCCGCGACCCGTGTCTGGACCTTCATTCGCACACGCACCGCGAGTTCCTCTTGTTCATGGGGGAGCCCCTGCACGACCACAAACGGATCCGTGGTGGAGAGCTTGCGGTTGGCCGGGTGCCAAAAAGGGTCGAGCCCCCAGCCGTTGACCCACACTTGCACGTCGTATACCACCGAGCGTCCGCTGGGCTGCGTCTCATGCTTGTCGCTCGGCGCGCACGCCGTCTCGTCGTCGCTGGGAGTGGCCGAACACAGCCGCTCGGCGTTCGGCCGCGCGGCCGCCGCGAGCGGATGGTCCTCCCACGTGACCACGACGCTCGCGGCGGGCGTGGCGTGGCTGCCGCCCGAGAACCGCGCCTTGCGGGTGGCCGCGGCCCATGCGGACCCAAACAGCGATCGCACGAGCGTCTCTTCGGCCTCTTGGACGTGGACATCTTGGGGCGGCGCGGCCGCCGCACTCTCGGTCGCCCGCTCATACCGCACGCGATGGATAGAGACGTTGGTCACACGGAGATCCTGGAGGTCCGCCGGGGGACTCCACCCAGTGGAGGAGCCACTTCGTCCCAGCAGCGGAAGTTTCTGGAGTAGCGAGTCGGCGGCTGCGGCACTGAAGAGCGAGAGGCCGTCCGCAGGGGACGCAAGCGACGGCCACAGCGCAAGCCCCACACAAACAGAAGCCACTCCCGAGGTCAGGGGTAGCCACATCGAGCGGACCATGGGTACGGAGCGGAGATTGTTCTACGCTGGAGGAGGGGAGCGGAGATTGATCTCGCCGAGAGACGTCAAACGCTCCAGCAGAATCGTGCTTGAATTTTGGGTTCTGCGCCAGTGGAATGTTCCGCAGGCGGTGGGTGGCGGGTCTGCTGTTTTTGCTCTTGGGGAACGGGGTGATGGCGTGTCGCTTGGGCCGGACCGCGTTTCTGTTCCGTCGCCCCACGATGCTGGCAAGGGGAGTCTCCCCATCGTTGGGAAAAGCCACAACCAAGAGCACAATCGCCACGTCGTCGCGTAACCATCATAACCAGAAGATTCGAGATTCTCGAGGAGCTCTTTGAAACTCCTTATTGATTGTGATTCTCCCAATTTTAGAATTAGAAACTCTGCTTGTCTGTGACAGCGACATGATTAGAACGTAACCGCTGGATCCATGTGGAAAACACGTTGTGTAACCGTGGTCCACATCATGATCATCACTCTGTCTTCCCCCGATGACGTCGCGCATAATATCTCGCAACTCCCTCACTTGAGTGCCCTCCCTTCTTCCCGTTGGGCAACTTCAACCCACTGGTGGAAGTCCCCATCTCCTCCCGCTCTCTGGAGGAAGCTGGTCGCCTAGGAGAAATGGACCCAGCCGGATGAAGGAGGCTGTATAGTGGTTGGAGGTTACATGGATACGTGGTGATTCCCCACCGAAGTCTGTGGAGAGGACGAGGTTACATGGTATTCTAGCAGTGCTTGGTGGTGGCCGGCTTGGCCGGGCGGATCGACGCCTCTGAGGGTGCGAGGCTCGTGGGCTTTTTCACTTCGTCCTGCGGGGCCACGATCTCGGACGCCGTCGGGCCCTGCGACGCCCACGCCGCCTGAGCAGCCGCTGCTTCTGTTCCTCCTCCGTCTCCCCCATGTTCTCCTCCGCCGTGTTTCCCCATCGCACCGCCGCCCACCACCGCTCGCAGCGTCGCCATCTTGGTCGTGCGATTCCCCGCGATCGTCGCGGCGCCAATGGTCGTGCGCGCGCCCTCTGGATGGACGGCGTTGAGCTTCTTGGTCTGTGCGTCTAACCCTCGCTTGGTCGCGCGCAGCGCCACCATGACGCCAAACGTCGAGCTCCAGAAGCACACGAGGAACGACGCGTGGGACGCGAACACCACCGCACGCTCACCGTTGAGGATGTGCGTGGATGAGGCGGAAGCGGCGTACGAGTCGGCCCGCAGCTCGTACGAGGCCGCGCCCATGCCCGTGTAGTGCGTGCCGCACACGGCGACGCCCATGATCACCGCGCTGCCAAACCGGAGGCTCTCGCAGTGCGGCCAGAACGTGAGCTACAAGAACAGAGCGGTGAGCGAGCCGCGACGGGACGCTGCACACCTCGGTCCAACCCCCCCCCCGCACGTACCGCACGGAAGAGGATCCAGAACGCGGCGGTCGCGGTGAGCAATGCGACCACACAGGAGAGCGCGACGAGGTCGGCGTCAAACCGCTTTGTCGACGCGTTCGAGCGCTGCGCGAGCATGCCGAGGTAGTGCATCCCGAGAACCCCAAGCGCCGCCCAGCACGCGCCGCCGAAGATAAAGCCCGGTCGAGAGAACAGCGCGATCTGCTTGAGCTGCCGCCCGATGGCGTCGCGCTTGACCATCTTGTCCATCGTCACATTCCCGAGCTTCTTGGCCTGCAGTCGCATCCACCGAGGAGGGTCAGTTCCATGACCAACCATCGAGAAAGCGAAAGCGTCCCAGCGATACCAGCAGATCCTTGCGTCGCTCCTGCTCGATCGCGAGGAAAAACGGGTCGTGGGACGCGATGAAGAGCCCGAGAAACACGCCCACGATGGGGAACAGCAGCGAGAGCGCCGTGTACGTGAGCTCAAAGTCGACCTCGAGCTGCGTGCCGTCGTCAAGCGAGATGTGGAGCGCTCGCATGCCCGTAAAGTGCATGCACCAGATGCCACAGCCGCCCAGCGTCACGGCCGAGAGTGCGAGCAGGGAGAGCTTACTAACGCGTGAATCGACCTGGCGCCATTGCTCCATCAGCTGGATCGCTACAGAAGAAGTGACATGGTCAGAACAGCCATCGATCAAGCCCGGACCGGCGAGCCTTGCGCACTGCTGTAACTGCCGGTGACAGCGATGGCATACGAGAGCAGGATGACGCCGCCGTCCCAGTGCTGGTCAATTGAGTGCGTCATCCACGACCAAAGTCGGCTTGACCGGGAACGACGAAGCGATCGAATGAGGGCATCTGCCCGAACGCACGAGGACTAGGTTGCTGGTAGACTGGTGATGTATCCAAGTACGGTCTATCTGTCTATCTATTGACCAGCAGCTGCGAAAGGGAGCATCCCTATTCTCGCCGCCACTAGAGTCGGCTGGGATATAGATAGCGGCAGCCGCGATGGCTCTGACCTCGCGAGGTCAGCTAACAACTCAGATCTATCGGCAACCACGACAGGCACAAGCCAACGGCAGGGTGGGTCGGCTACCACCAATGGTACTCGGTCTAGCCATGTCGCCATGCCCGTGTGTGTATTTGTCATGATGATCTGGTTACTTGATGGACCGTGCACTCGGACCGGCCGGGGGGGACGGGGCGACGGCATTAAACGCAGGGCCTTTCATGCCCTGGCCAGTCGAGTGTGGGGCCTCCGAGTGGCGTGCCGACTGTCCTGGTGGTGGTGCCTTGGACGCCTTGCCGGCCTGGCTCTTCATGGTGGTGTTGTGGCCACTACGTGCTGATATCTGGGAGGACAAGATCTCTTTACGTAGCGAGACGACGACCGCGAAGGTCGAGAGCCAATAGCACAGCAGTAGCGCTGCGTGGGATGCGACGGTAGACGCCTCCGAGCCACGCAGCAGGAACCGAGTGGATTCGGCGTAGTTCTCCTCAGCGAACGTGTAGCTGGCCGCGCCCATGCCACTGTAATGGGTGCCACACACCGCGACGCCCATGATCAGTGCACTCCCCATGCGCAAGCTTTCGAAACCCGGCCAGAACGTGAGCTGTACGAATCAGCACATGCATGAGCAGGGATGCGTGGCAGTACGGCGATACGGCATCTCGTACCGCTCGAAAGAGGATCCAGAACGCGGCGTTCGCAGTGGCGAACGCGATGATCGACGAGAGCGCGACGATACCGATGTCGAGTTGCATTGTCGCATTAGTGCGCTGGGCCATCATGCCGAGGTAGTGCATCACGAGCACACCGAGTGCGGCGAACAAGCCGCCAGCGATGATCCGCCAGAGACGGGAAAACAGTGCGATGAACTGCGCCATCAAAACAATCAGTGATAATGATGGATCGATGATGTGAAACCTTCGCACTTGCCTTGATCTTCTTGCTGACCGCATTCTTGTTCTTGATCATCGTCTTCATGGAGATGTCTTGCAAATCCTTTGTCTGACGACGAAGACAAAGCAACGGTGATGTGGCAGTCAGAAGCAAAGCCCGGTGTGCGGTATCCGTGAGCGGCACCAACCAGCAGTTCCTTGCGACGAGACGCCTCGACTTCGAGGAAGAACGGATCGGTGGACGCGATGCGAAGCCCAACAAAAACGCCGACAATTGGTGCGATGAGCGACAGCACCGTTGTGCCACCTTCGAAATTGACCTCGAGAATGGTCCCGTCGTCGAGTTTCATCTGCAGCGCGTTCATGCCCGTGAAATGCATGCACCAGATGCCACATCCGCCGAGCGCGATCGCCGCGAGCCACATCAGCATGAGCCGTTTCCATTTGCCCTCCTGGCTTCGCCACTGTTCCATGACTTGGATAGCTGTCATACGCGGAGAAGCGGTCAGATAGATGGTTGTACCGCCCACACATGACGGATCTTACTGCAATAGCTGCCAGTGACGGCAATCGCGTACGACAGCACGATCGTGCCGCCGTCCCAGTGCTGGCTGACGTGGTTCTCGTGCATGGTAGACTATCCCACACCGCTCGTGGTCGGGCGACTCCCTTTTCGTAAACCTCCGAGTGTGCGAGGAGTTCGAGCGACGACAAGATGAGTGAACGCGTCGCTGGTTCATCCAAGTCAGAGGCAAAAATACCGTGTGTGATAAGAACAGCAGGGTGGGAGTTCCTGGTATCAGCCTCGCGAGGCTATTATGAGCGTCACTTGAGCATCTGGGTGAGATACTTACCTTTTCCTCGGCGTGGCTTCCGCCAGGGCAGCTCCACGTTCTAATGTTCTGATCCGCTGTGTCCAAGGAGCCGCACCCCCCTGCACAGTCGGCGGAAATCAAACCCCGTGGCTATGCAACATATACAGTAGACGCTGTGTAATACTTCGTTATGACCAGGGCGATCGAGCCAGAGATACCTTGAGCACGTAGCTTTGCTATATAAAACGAAGAGTCAATCCAATTCTCTAAACCGAACCGGGGACGACGTCCCAGGCATGCTCAAGATCATCGTGGCTGCTCGCTGGGACGTGGCTGTCACTGGGTACATTCAGTTGCTGCTTCTTGAGCAGTCGCGCCACGGCTGTGTTGTTGCTTGCTACGACTGGAGACCCTGGGCCGTTCATCACGGCTGGTTGCACAGCGTTGCGAGGGACGCCGCCGGATTGGAAGGCGAGGACGGCGTTGGGATCGCCCGAGTGGCCCTGAGACGAACGGTTCCCAGTGGGTGTGTTTTGTGAAGCGCCTCGTGTTGACACGGCCGTGATGCGCAGGTCCCGAACGACCGTCAGCGAGACGAGCCAAAAGCACAGCACGAGGGATCCGTTGGACGCCACGCGGAATGCGCCAACACCATCCACTACGAACCCCGAGTCGTCAGAGTGGCCCTGGCCCGTGGGGTCCATTGAGTATCGGGCCGCGGCCATACCAGTGTAGTGGGTACCACACACGGCGATGCCCATGACCAACGCGCTGCCGATACGAAGTGCATCGATGCAAGGCCAAAACGTCAGCTATTGGGGACGAACAGGATACCGTGAGTTTTCGACTGTAAATCCTGCTCTCGGAAGGTTTTCTTACCGCCCGAAAGATGATCCAAAACGCCGCGGTGGCCGTGGCAAACGCAATCACACACGAGAGCGCGACGATCCCTCCGTCAAATTCCATACTCAGTTCGGAACGTTGCGCCATCATGCCGAGATAGTGCATGCCCAGCACGCCAAGAGCCGCCCAGAGTCCGCCGAGCAAGATACGCCCGAGGCGAGAGAAGAGCGCGATGAACTGGGTCGCATAGCCGACCACGACAGTTAGCAAAATACCCACGCACACGCGGATGGCTCATGGAGTTCGTACCTTGATTCGGCGCTGCACGGCTCCCTTTTTCAGAATCTCCGTGATGGACATGGTCTTGATCTGCTCGGCCATGATCGCTTTCCGTTGCTCGTGTTCAATTTCGAGAAAGAATGGGTCTCGCGACGCGACGGTCAACCCAACGAACACGCCGGCGATTGGGAACAGCAGCGACAGAATCGTCATGCCGAGCTCGAAATTCACGTCGATATCAGTGCCATCAGCGTGGCGCACGTGCAGCGCTTCCATGCCCGTGAAATGCATGGCCCAGATGCCACAGCCGCCGAGCGCGATCGCAGCGAGCAGCAAATGACGACGCTTTTGTGCCGCGTTCTCCTGCATCCGCCACTGCTCCATGATCTGGATCGCTAAAGGAGAAGACCCGACCGTGTCAGTTCGTCGTGGACTTTGTGAGCCCAGCCTAGACAGAGTACTTACTGCAAAAGCTGCCGGTGACAGCGATCACATAGGACAACACCACGGTCTCGCCGTCCCAGGTCTGTGTGATCAGCGCGTTCATTGTTCGTCCGCACAAGCCCGATAGTCTCCAGTGAAGTTGGCCGTCGGAGTGATACAGCCGCAAAACAAGCGGTGCAACGGAGACGCTCACGTTGTGGTAGCCATCTGTACGAGTGAAGCCATTTTTAGTCTAGGGTATACATCTGTATACTCTTTCCGGATGATGCACCAAGTGGCTCAACTGGGCAACATGAGGAATCAGTAGTAATGCGGACAGTGCCATTCAATGCGCTTGACCTCCTCCCGCCACAACCTGCAATTTTGCTGTCCAGATAACATTCGTCAAAGTGGCCAGAAGTGCCCCTGTCGCCGTCACAAGCATGGGAGGCACACGACGCCCGTGGCTGGGACCGTACTTGTGGAGGCAGAACCTCATGATATGATAGCGATATCCGTTCCACCGCTGCGCTGCGCTGCCGTCACCGGGCTGCACGTCCGCCGCAGAAACTTTGATGATCGTTGGGTTGGTGGTGGTGGCTGTGAGATGGTGTGGGAAGCTCGTTTGATGGTGTGGAGCTGCTCGCAACAGATTCCACATCCGCTCTGTGCGATCGACGTGACAACACCTGTCTCTACAAAGACTACTACGCGTATGGCCAAGATGACGGGCACCAGAGGACTCCTAAATATGTGCGGTACAGTGGATGACCAGTCAACTTTGAGATATCAATTTGGGGACCGAGCTTCCGTGCAGCTCGATCTTACTGCCCCTCAAACTTAATCATATAGTTTGTATCAGCTCCAAATATTTTAGTTATCATCTATCTACCCGTAATGGACCAATCAGTAGCTCTAAAATATGGGTGGCTACCTGTGAAAACACATTCTGCTTGCTTCAAATGAAAAATGTTCACGTCTTATTCATGCCGGTCAGATTGGTTCAGTGGCTCTGCCCCAGGATCGCTGACCGGGCGGTCGCCGGTTCGAGCCCTAGCGTGTCGGAGTTTCTGACGCGCTGGAGTTTGACTGTGTGGCCGTAGTAGAGCTAGGAACGTAGATTACAGTCGATGGGAACGACGACAGATTCGTCGGAAACTGTTGGGATGCTGACCTAAGCCTCATATCTACTTACAGTACACCACCGCCGGATCTCTCAGTCGTTTCCCTGGGCTGCGTACTGACCACTCCTTGGAAGCCGTGCGTCGATCCATTCAATATGATGGTTGGGTGGGCTTCGCACGGGCGAGCAAACGAGTGGGGAGGTCTAGTCTACTGCATATGCATGGCAAACGCTCGCTGGCGGCGGCGTTCGTCCATCCACTCGACCGAGTGGACTGGAACAGAGCCAAACGCCAGCACGACCGCTGCTGCGGGGGAGGGGCGAACAGGTCGTCGCGTAACTCTTTTTGCAGAGGCATGTTGAAGTCGCTAGTGACCTGTCACTCAAATGCGGGTCGCTCTGAGTGTGTCCATCTGGGACAGGTCATCGCAGTGGAAGCTGTGGCAATTGACATCGCCGGGCGCGCCTTCTGCTCGTGGGGCCCGAGTCGTAGTACTACAGTAGATCTGGATCCAGCGAGACGATGTCGGTGCAACATCCACGGCATATATGTCGCGTGTGATCTTGACAGCTTGAGGTCCCAACGAGTACTATCCAAAGATACTTTTTGCGAGAGCCACAAGAGAATCGGACTGCTTAATTAAACCTGAATGGGGCCAGGGACAATACCCAAAGCTGGCTCGAAATCCGTATGCCTGCTAGCGGCAGCGCGGCTCTCACTTGCCACAGCCTTCTGTTGTTTCTGCCGCAGTCGCGCGACGGCTGTATTGTTGTTCTGTGCGCCGAGGGATGCGACGTCTGGGCCGTTCATCACAGCTGGTTGCACGGCGTTTCGTGGGGTGCTGCCAGCAGGAAGGGGGGGCCCAGAATACGGATCCGCATGACGACCAGACGAGCGGTTCCCAGTTTGGGCAGACGGCTGGGACGTTCCTCTTGCAGACACGGCCGTGATGCGCAGGTCTCGCACGACCGTCAGCGAGACGAGCCAAAAGCACAGCATGAGCGATCCATTGGACGCCACGCGGAATGCCCCGTCGCCGTCCACCACAAACCCCGAGTCGTCAGCGTGGCCGTGGTCCGTGGGGTCCATTGAGTATCGGGCCGCGGCCATACCAGTGTAGTGGGTACCACACACGGCGATACCCATGACCAACGCGCTACCGATACGAAGCGCATCGATGCAGGGCCAAAACGTGAGCTAACAGTTACAGGGAGTTTCGGATGTTCGTCAGTTGTTTCTCAGCCTTTGTGTGATCGATTTCAAGAACGTACCGCTCGAAAAATAATCCAGAACGCTGCTGTCGCCGACACAAACGCAACAAGACAGGACACTGCGACGATCGCTGCGTCAAATTTCATCTTCAACGCGGACCGTTGGGCGATCATGCCGAGGTAGTGCATGCCCAGCACACCCAACGCAGCCCACAGTCCGCCGAGTAAGATACGTGCCGGTCGAGAGAAGAGCGCGATAAACTGCACCAGCAAACTTGAGACTGTCGTGGTTATAGACCTCGCAGCGTGGCGAATAACCTACCTTGATTCTGCGCTGCACATTTCCTTTCTTGAGCAGTTCCGTGATGGGCATGGTCTTGATCTGGTCCGCGACAATCGCTTTGCGTCGCTCGAGTTCAATCTCCAAAAAGAACGGATCCCGTGACGCGATGGTCAAGCCCACGAACACGCCCAGGATCGGGAACAACAGCGAGAGGATCGTCATGCCGAGCTCAAACTGCATGTCGATGGTACTGCCGCTGGGAAGCTGCAGTTGCAGCGCGTGCATGCCCGTAAAGTGCATGGCCCAGATGCCACAGCCGCCCAGTGCGATCGCTGCACACAACAAGTGGCGACGCTTCTTGACGGTGCTCTCTTGCATCCGCCACTGTTCCATGATCTGGATCGCTGCCAGGCATCGAGTGAGTAGCTGTTGGATGCGATCCCCGGCGTCCTACGTACTGCAAAAGCTCCCGGTCACGGCGATCACATAGGACAACGCGACGGTCTCGACGTGCCACTTCTGCGAGATGATCTGCTCCGCCATGGCTCCTCCCCCTCCTCACGTCCAATTGGCCTCTGGCGTCGAAAAATGAACAGGCTACAAACGCAAGAGCCATAACGGCAGCGAGGTAGACATCAACTTGAAGGTGAACGTGACGAGTACTGTCCCGTCGGAAGACATCATTCGTACTGTGCAGCCATGTATATTCTTGGCTCCAGATGTATAGTATACACGAGTACACACTATCCGGATGCTGGGGACCAGCAACAAAACCTCGAGTTCGAGGTGCATCCGCCCCACGTCACTTCTGAACTCTTTTTGTTCTTCGCGTCTGTGTGGAACAAATAACCGACCAACACGGGAGGCTGTGTCCACGACGTGGGAACGAGAAGCCGCTGTCCACTCCGCTCGGCCATCTCCTCCCGTTCTCCGCTCCACTTCCTCCACTTGCACCTCCTCCTCCTCCATGGCGTCCACCGCGACCATGCGTGCGGTACTCCACGTCGAGGCGGACACGTCGCCCACACGGACGCCGCAGCCACTGGGCCTCTCAGTGGACCACACCGACCTCAGCCATCTCCGTGTGGTCACGGGCGTCCACGGCCAGCGGCTCGTGTGCTTTCGTCCGCGGCAGCGCTTCACGCTTCGGCCCATGTGTCGCACGTCGGCCGAGAGCGTCTGCGCGTGCGCCCATGAGCCGCTGCAGTGCCGCGTGGTCGTGGCCGCCGAGGCCGATCCGTCCACCGAGCTCAACGCCGCCGCGTTACGGCACGCGGACGCGACCCGTCGCAAGAAATGGGTCGACAAGTTTGAAGGCCAGGACTGGGACAAGCACGCACGCACGGTTTGTCAAAAGTGGCGCGACCACCAGAAGAAGCTCCCGCGGCAGCGGAGCCGCAAGCATGGCAAGGACACGCAGCCGGCGCCGCTGGCCGAGTCGGCCGTGCTGGTCGAGGCCGAGCCCGAAATCGCCGAAGAGACGGACCCCCAACAGCAACAACAAAAGACGTCGCCGTCGCGGGCCGTGAAGAATGCGCTGACCAACTTTGCCAGCGCCGCCGAGATGCTCGTGCGGCACAGCAAGTTTGACGGGCTCCTGCGGGCCGGTGTGCCGCCGCATTTGCGGGGCCAAGTGTGGTGGCTCTGCAGTGGCGCCGAGCAGAAACGCGCGGCCGCGAACCCCGCAGAGACGTACCCCGCTCTTCTACGCAAGCTGCCGATGCTGAGCAAGCGCGCGGCTCTTGAGATTGAAAAGGACCTCCCGCGGACCTTCCCCGAGGCCGAGGGGCCGACGCCCACTCCCGACGAGAGCGAGCTGCGTGCGAGCACGACCCACGAGCTGCGACGTGTGCTGCAGGCGTACTGTCTACGCAATCCGTGTGTCGGGTACTGCCAAAGCATGAATTTTTTAGCGGCCGTGCTGCTGCAGTACCTGGAAGAAGAAGAGGCCTTTTGGGTGCTGGTCGCGATGGTCGAAGATTTGATTCCGCAATTCCACTCGAGAAACATGCTCGGCAGCCGCGCCGAGCAGCGCGTGTTCTCGGAGCTCGTGCAACTCAAGCTGCCGCAAGTGTATGCCCACATGCAGGTGCTCGGTGTAGAGTTTGAGCCGTTCACACTCAAGTGGTTTTTGTGTCTGTTTCTCAACACGCTGCCGCTCGAGCCCGTGATGCGTGTGTGGGACATCTTTTTTTGTGAAGGCAACCACGTGCTGCTGCGCGTTGCGCTCACGCTGCTCAAGCTCTCGCAGCCACGCATCCTCGCGTGCGACGACGCGTTTGACGTGTACGAGATGTTCAAATTCTCCCACGAGGACCTGCTCGAGATGACGGCGCCGTATCGTTCGGGACTTCTCAACCGCGATGAGTGTGTGTGCGACACGCTCATCCGTCTCGCCATGGACAAGTCGTTCTTGGGTACGATCGCAGTCGACTCTGTCCACGAGCTGCGGCACATGTACAGAAATGAGGTCACAGCCGAACTCAAGGCCGCCGATGAACGGCGAGCATTGCTTCAAACAGCTGAGCGACTCCAACAACAAGATGTTGCCGTTCCAATGGCGGTACTCGCTATCTCGGATGACGACAATGCGGATGAGGAGGACGAGGAAACATTCCATCTGCGTCACGTCGAGGCAGAGCAAGAGCTGCAAGAGTATGACTTTGTCGAGGAGTATGCCTACCATTGCGGCGACGTGTCACCTGTGAAGCACATTTTCTTCGACGAGGTTCGTGGCGGCAGTGCGACTAGTTCGTCGGGCGACTCGGCTGAGGAGATCTTTGTGGACGTGGAGTACAGTCGCCGCAAATGAATTTTTTTTTAACAACGTCAAAGTGGATAATGGAATGCAAGTGGGATCGCATGTATTGTGCAGTGGTCTAATTGTGTTTACCGCATGCCTACGGACCGAGCAGAGCTGTAGAGAAAGTCCAGTGCGGCATCATACACATCGTCGGCACGTGGTGTGTAGTGGTCGCCGTCCACTTTGGTGACCACGGCCGGGCCGCCGTACTTGGCCGCGAGCTTTTCGCTATGATGGGACCCAACGTACCGGTCGTTTGTGCCGGTGACCAGCATCGCCGGGATGTAGCAGGCGCTGACAAAGTCCACGGGTCGCAGCAGATCGAGGTCCACGTCGGCACGCTTCTTGACACTTTTTTGGATCACCGCGCACGCGAGCTTGAGCAGACTCGTAGGTACCTTAAAGCCTTCTTCCTTCACAGTCTCCATCAGTTCCTCGGTGACCTTGTCCATGCGCGAGTACGCTCCGTCGAGCACCATGCCTTTGATGGGCTTGCCCAGCACATCAGCTTCGGCATTGCGAAAGTAGGACGGCAGCGTGTCGAGCTTCTCCCGTGTCTTTTTGTCCACGACGAGCGAGCGGCACGCGACGTTAACGATCGCTGGGAACGTGCCCATGCTGTGCGCGTAAAAGCACACGGCCGTGACGGCGTCGTCTTGCTCGAGATGCTGCAGCACAAAATGGAGGTCTTTGCTCTCGTTCCAGCCACACGTCACGTAGATGCCGTCCGACTGGCCCGAGCCGCAAAAGTCAAATGCAAATACCGAGAAACCCCGCGCGAGCGCCGCGTCGCGTACACGCAGTGCGTCCACGCGGGAGCCCACGTTCGAGTGCAAGTAGATGAGACACGGCGTGGGCACTGGCGTCGTGGCCTGGTCGTTCGCAAAGATCTGCCAGTGCGAGCACCGCAGCGCGAGCCCGCGGTCGTTCTCGAGCTCAAAGTCGTCGCGCCGCACCACACGCGAGTCGTCGTCAAGATCTCCATACGCTTGGGTCGGGAGGGGAAAGTCGGGGTCCCCCAGGGCCGAGGGCGCGTACCGCGCACGCGGTGGACGAATGACCGTGCGTATCACGTCGTTGTAGCTCTTCTCCACGAGTTTCTTGACGCTGATGTCGCCGGCGCCGCCCTGGCGGTTGAACTCGGCCTCGAGCTCGCCGTCGCCAAAGATGGCGATCTCAGTAGACGCGTCGTTGCCCATGGGAGTTGCGTGGCTTGTCGGTCGCTTTGGAGGACGGGAACAAGTGCGTTGCGAAGCGGAGATCGCTGGGCAGATCGTGTGGGCGGTGGCGGCGGCGTGAGTGGCGCGTGGGAGGCGCCGTCGACGGGCGTTGCGCGGGATTTGACGTGAGGGGACTGATGGTCGGCGAGAGAAAGCGATGACGACGACGTTTGACTCGACCACTCCAATAATCCATCTGATGTACTGTTTTAGCATTTCACACCTATCCACATATGTCGATTTATCACCAAAACGGCTAAATAAGTGCACAGTCTTCAAGACAGCTCTATCTACTGATATAAAGCAGCTTGAAGATTGCCCAAACAGATGACCTCTCCATTTTCCAAGAATGATCTCCTTGTCGTCGCTCCAGCGGCTCCGCGGCGCGGCGACGGCCCCCGTGACGCGGCGCGCTTTCCACGCATCGACGGCGCGCGGGTTTCTCTTCCGCTCGCTCGACGACGTCGCCGCCGAGGGCAAAGTGGTCGCGACCCCCCACGGCGAGAGCAGGTACAGTACGTTTCGGGACCTCGTTTGTCTTTCCTCGCTGACGCGTCCTCGTGTTGTTGTGGTAGACGCTTCTTGGTGCGCGGCGATGGCTGCGGCTTCTCGATGCACCACGAGGTGTTTCGTAAGAGCAGCGCGCCTGTGCGGCTCGAGTTCCGTAACCACGTGTACGCCGTGATGGTGACCAAGGGCCGTGGGCGGCTCCAGCTGCTGGACGCCCATGACCAGACCGAGCATGTGCTCGAGGAAGGCGCGTTCTTTGCGCTCGGCGCCGCCGAACCCGTGGGTCTCACGGTCGAGTCGGATGAGCTCCATGTCGTCAGGTACATAGGATGCGTTGTATTGAGGGACGAGGCTTTTGGCAAAGCTAACGCACGATGTGTAGTGTGATGAACCCACCGCTCGTGGGGCCCGAGCAGACCAACGCGGAGACGGGCGTGTTCCCCGTGATTGACCACGACGGCATCGAGCGTGAGAGTTTCGACCACTCGGCGATCCGTCGGCTCTGCGAACCGCCCGAGTCGCTCAAGGGCGGCAGCTCGCCGATGAAGGACGACCCGCTCTTCTAAACGACACGGCTACGAGGAGCTTTGCGAGGACGCCAGTGCATCTTGCTGCCGCTTGAGTTCGCGCTGCACAGGGACGCTGGTGGCGGCCTGCACGAGTAGTGACACGGCCTCGGCGAACTGGAGCATTCGAGCCATCTCGATCGCTGTCTTGTTCGTGAACTAGGTGGCATGTGCCATCAACCAGGATTCAGATACAAGCAGTCGACATTTGTGCTATCATGTGAACACTCACGTTGCGTAACAGAGGATTCGCGCCTGCCAACAAGAGGTCCTGCACCATATTTTTTCGCTTCTTTTGCACGGCGAGATGCAACGGGGTCGTACCGTCCAGCTACGGCTATCTCATCAGTGTGCCGAAGCTTATCGTCGCAGGACCAAACTCCCTCTCGTACCGTTCGGGCATTCGCGTTGCCGCTAGTGAACAACAGGGCCTTGAGAATCTTGACATTACCCTTCTGCACAGCAAGATGGACACTCGTCTGCATCTGCAGCTAGGGTGGTCCGTACGGTCCATCAGCTACGAGTTCAGCGTTGCAACGTACTGAAACATGTACTCACTCCATGAGGCGTGTTGACTTGGCTCGGTCCGACCATGCTCATGAGGATTTTCTGCACGACGGCCGCGTCCTGCTTATACACCGCGTCCCACAGCGGCACGCAAGCGCCATACTCTGGCCACGCAGGCATTGTTGCTGATTCAGCACTGGGTGTGACCCACACAACAGGGCAATGTGACCCTTTGCACACAGCCGATCTTGAAGAGACGCGACTCTGTTGTGGGGCCTTATCAGTCGTCGCACAACAGCAGATCTCCCTCTTCGAGCCTCCGACGATGAATCCGTCGCCGTCGACACAGTCCGTGGGCTCGCAAAAGCCATCGACCGCTGCTTCGACGGCCAGTGGCAGGCGAACACGCACGATCATCGTCGCGCGTAACCTGCCCGACGCGACGACGGTCTCACCATCCACGTCCACGCCCTCATCGTCGCAGAGCCGCCTCGCCGGGACGCATGGACACGGCACGCGCGATGCGAAAGCGTCCAAGCTGAGCTCGTATGCCGCGCTCGGAGGCGAAGCAGACGTGGAGCTGTACGAACGGTTTCTGAACGAGAAGAAATCGGCCAACGCAAGGTCAGCACACGGGGATCCAACCCAACTGACCGATGGGAATGCATCGCCCGCATTCCTCAAAGGTTCTCCGAAGCGACGTACGATGGGTCAGCTCTTCCACCAGGGCGACCACGACTCGACCAGCCTCCCACCCGCGGCGTCGGCATTGCTGCAAGACGAGATAGCGACCGACGCCAAACAGCGGCGTGACGCCGTTGTGCAGCACCGCAAATGGCTCAAGTCGTTGCCCATCCACGAGCGACTCGCGTACGAGCGACAGCAAAATGTAATCAAAAAGTGGAAAACGATCAACCGCCAGTGGGAGTCGTTCAAGCAGCGCACGTCCAAGAAGTTGGGCAAATCCGAGAAGCAGCTCGTGATGAGTCGCGCGTCTGAGTACCGCGAGCAGATCGAGATGTACGACGCGCTGCAGCGGGCGATGCCGCTCTCCGAGAAAGTCGCAGGCGACTTTTGGCTCGTGAGTCTGCGTAATGAAGGCACGCGGTACGTTCCCGTGGGCAACATCTTCAGCGGGTTGTACTGCCCGATTCGCGAGAGCAGCAAGCTGCAGCCGCGTGTGCGGCGTCCGCTCGACTATCTCGATGTATCAGGAGACCATGGCAAGGACGACGATGACGAGCACACGGCA
>JAADVY010000434.1:0-16850 GCA_023336035.1 Pythium plurisporium
GTCGATCAGCGTGTGGAAGAACTGCTCGCCGCGATGGTAAGCGGTGTGTTGGTGGACTGGACGTGATGGAGGTCACTGACGGTGTGTGATAACAGAGCCTGGACGATATGCTGGGGCAGATGACACAGCTCGATCTCAGTACGATCCTCAATCCCGATCGCTCACTAAACGAGACGGCTGTACGTGAACATGCACGACTGCGTGTCGGCTCGTACTTGAACACACCGACGTTCACCGAGTCGGACACGCCCGACACGGTGGCTGTCAACAGCACGCCCGACAGCAGTGTGTACGGCTTCTCTCCGGCTGAATGGCGTGCGATGATCACCAAGATCCAGGATATTTCCATGAAGGAGACTGGCCACCCGGTGTTGTACGGACTCGACTCGGTCCACGGGGCCATCTATGTGCGTGGTGCGACGATCTTTGGGCAGCAGATCAATGCGGCTGCCAGCTTCAATCCGGACTTGGCGTTTGCCATGGGCAAGATCACCGGCCGTGACACGGAAGCCGCTGGGATTCCATGGGTATTTGGGCCGATCCTCGAGATCGCGCAGAATCCGCTCTGGTCGCGCACGTTCGAGACCTTTGGTGAAGACCCTCACGTGGTATCGGTGATGGCGGACGCGATTGTGCGAGGCCTTCAAAGTAACAACCAGACCGCGGCGTGCATGAAGCACCTCATCGGATATTCCAAGACCCCGACGGGCCATGACCGCGACGGCGTGACGATCTCGGACTTTGATCTTCTCAATTATTTCGTGCCACCGTTTCTCGCGGCGATCAAGGCTGGTGCGAAGACTGCCATGGAGAGCTACATTTCGGTCAACGGCGTGCCTGTTGTCGGCAACACTAAGATCTTGAATGATCTCGTACGTCACGACATGGCATTTGATGGCTTGGTCGTGTCCGACTGGGCGGAAATTTTCAATCTCCACGAGTGGCACCACATCGCCAAGAACCAAAGTGATGCCGTCCGGATCACGTTGACCAAGACCGAACTGGACTTGAGCATGGTGCCGTACACCACGTCGTTCATCGGTATGGCACGAAAGGTTGTTGACAATCATCCAGAGCTGCTTCCCCGCATCCGCTCATCAGTTCGGCGATTACTCAAGCTGAAGCTTGAGCTGGGGCTGTACGATCGTCCAGTGCCCGGAGAAGGTATGGACAACCTCGTTGGGGGTGATGACGGTCGCTCGGCGGCATTGAATCTTGCGCGTGAGTCGATCATTTTGCTCAAGAACGAAAAGCGGGTGCTTCCGCTAGAGGACACAGCTCGAGTCTTTCTAACGGGCCACTCAGCTGACAACATCGGCAATCTGTGTGGCGGGTGGACAATCAAATGGCAAGGCGCGTCTGGGAACTCTATGTTCCCGAAAGGAGTCAGTATCAAGACGGGCATAGAGCAAGTATGTGGATCCACGACCAAGTTAGACTTCTTACAAGGACTCCACGTGAACGGCTCGTACTCACAACAAGATCTTGAGAAAGCCATGACCTTGGCTGCCCAATCCGAGTACACCGTGATTGCAATGGGCGAAGGACCGTACGCTGAGAAACCCGGCGATCTTGATGACCTCGACCTCCCGACTGGTCAGATCGAATACGTCCGAGCATTGGCGTCAACTGGCACGAAGATCATCATCGTCCTGGTGGGCGGTCGCCCTCGTCTTCTCCACGATCTCCCTGAGTTCGCAGATGCGATCGTGTACGCACTTTTGCCTGGGGAGGTGGGTGGCCAAGCTATTGCTGAAATCTTGTATGGAGTGACCAACCCCAGTGGCCGCTTGCCGATCACGTACCCGAAAGATGCTGCGAATATCGCCATCCCGTACAACCATCGCGTGAGTACCAAGTGTGGCGACAACAAACCATGCGAGATGCAATGGGAGTTCGGCCGTGGACTCAGCTACACTACGTTCGAGTACAGCTCGCTCACGCTGAGCACGAATACAACAAGCGGTAACAGCGGTGACGATATCCAAGCAAGTGTGACTGTGACCAACAGTGGCGATCGTGAAGGTCTGGAGACTGTGATGCTCTTCATCACCCAGCCCTATCGTGAGATCTCCGTGCCAGAGGTCAAACAACTCAAGAAGTTCTCGAAGGTTCATCTCAAGCCCGGTGAGCGGCGTGAAGTCAAGTTTACGTTGACTCATGAAGACTGGAGCGTGTACGACCCTCATATTGGCCACGGATTCAGGCGTATTGTTGAAGAAAGCGAGTTTGTCGTCGCCATCACGCCAGAGGCTGTGTGCGAACTCGAGTCACGTGCGAACCCCTTGTGCGCCTGGTTCTCTGTTCACTCCAGTGGAATCACGGTTTCGGCTTAGCGAAGCAACCAGTTGAGTTTTGAAACTTAACAAAGGTTTAGTTTCGTCACTCCTTTTCATTTGTAATCATCTTTTCCGCTCTACCTAGCATTGGAGTGCTACTCAGCCACACCGTAAGCCTCGCTGTCACGTAACAAATTGGTCTCCGCCAACTCGAGGAACTCTAGTACGAGCGGCTGGCCACGTGTGTTCGCACAGCGCTTGCAAACCTCGAGTAGGTATCCATGGAGTTGCACGGTTTTCTGCTTCAGATAGGTAGGTTCGAACTTGTTCCACATTCGAGTCGGGGGGAACCCCGGAACCTGATCATGCGGATAAATCTTGCGAAGCTGGCGATGGAGCTTGCCAAATTCAGAGTATCGGCGATACACCATTTTGATTCCGTCTGAGGTTGACTTGACTTGGATGCCATAGGTGACGAATTGGTCGCCCTTCTCATCCACCTTGATCGAGTAGCCCTCAATCTTCGTCTGGAGATACTCAGCCTTCGTAGCGACGTTCGTCCCAACCGACGAGACCCTCTCGCGAGTGAGAACCACAGCAGATGGGCTGTTCTCGATCAGCTCCTTGTGCCGCACAATTCTCAGCTTAGGCACATGGGAGAAATAGTCGAGCCAGATGTTGAAGGTTTGCTGATCACGAACGCACATATCCACCGACGTTCCTGTTCTCGATACAACACGGAAGAGGTATGATGCCTCGTACGCGAAGACTGTTGATTTGCGCAGCTTGAACTGTCCGATGAAGTCCAAGCGTGGAGAGTTTTCAAAACACGAGAGCTGGCCGTCCTGAAGCACAATCCAGCGATTGTTCCATCCTTCGTACCAGCCCTTCGGGGTTTTCTCCTGCAAAAAGCCTGCCTTGATTGCCGAGAAGTAGTCCACCGATTGGTCTGGCAAGACTTCCGTTAGGTGATGCGTCTCCTTGTGACTAGAGAAAACGAGAAAGGCGTTAAAACTAAGTGCGAGACAAATGGACCGAGGAAAACGAACCTCTTGGAGCGACGAGACACTGGTGCGTCCGGATGCCCACCACCACTCTTCAGGATCGTGTGGTTGATCAGGCTTAGCCATTCGTCGCGTACTGGTGTGGACTGCGCCTTCAGCATGTAGTTCTCGTTGTTTCCAACTGGAGTGCGAGGGCGCCTAGATGGGGACTTGGGAACAGCTGGGATATCATTCGAAACGATGCGCAATGTAAACGAATCGTCACCATAGACGGCCTTCGTCAGCGGTGTGAGCTTTATGGACCACTTGCGCTTGCACGCAATTTCTTGTACCCGAGGTATAATGAACAGACGCTCCCTGTCCATGATGACAATACGCTCGTAGTAGAATCCAGTGCATCGGTCACGAATGCGAGCATTCGACGAGATCTTGATCTTTGTGTGCGGAGTGAGCTCGACAATGCTTCGCATCAACGTTGGAAGTGGGCGCTGAGCGATCATGTATCGATGAAGTTTTTCGACCACCGGCTTGCAAAGTTGCATGATCGTGAACATAATCACATCCTCACTCATCCAGTAGGACGAGTGGGATGCCGTGGCATAGGCGATCTCCATCATGCCTTGCTCGCGCTTTCGACGTTTGAGAACGTAGTCAATTCGGTGCGGGAAGCCATGAACTGGACTAGTGTCCCGCTCGAGCATTTGCTGAATTTTCGCGAAGCCTAGCGTCCGAACCGAATGCGCCTGTCAGCACAGTAAACCGTAAGTGAACAGTCGACTCTAAAAAGCACTTCATCGAGGTTACAACATACCGAAATGAGCTGAACGGGTGGTTTGTCATGCATATCCTCTCTGATCAGAGGCTCGACACGGTACGCGATCGGGTCGATCGGGTGAAAAATGTTGAAGTAGCGAGCACAATTCGGCATCTTAATTCCTTCCTTGAACTTCCCTTCTTCCAGATTGAGCTGACCACGAGAAAGAACCATCACTGGCACCGGTGATCTACACGTACAAGAGAAGACGACCGGGAACATCAGCAACCTAGACTCAGAACACCTACGAGGAGTGGGACATACCCGACTCCGAAAAAGTTCTCGACTTCAAAGTCCAAGCCGGGGAAGCGCACACCGTTCTCAGCGATGTCGCCGGCCTTGTGTGTGAGGATATCGTACGTGATCACGGATCCAAGCGAATGGGCGAAGATCGAAATTTTACCATCCCAGCCAGGATGTTCGGCCATAAAGACGTTGTACTTCTTGTTGAGTTGCTCAGTCACCGTGTCGATGATCAACTGGCCGTAGCGTGGGGAGAGATAGTAGAGCACATCCATGAACGTTTCCTTGTTGAACTCGCGGATGCTGACAGAGCCATGAAATGAGTAAGTGAGCTGTGGTTGATATTCAGACACACAGAAAGCAGTAACGCACCTTGTGGAACCTTCGGGGCAGATCAGATCGAAGACGCTATCAACTCCGGTCGGTTCGTGCAGGTCCTCATGCCACTCGATAGATTGCATCTCCAATGCTACTGGGATATCGCGAAACATCGTGTCGAGCATTGTCCGGAACAGATCTCGGAATGCGTGGTTGCCGCCTTCCAATCCGACCGTTCCATCCCATGACTTGAACTCACCTTCTTGGAAATCGATATGTTGACCAATGCCGTGAATAACGAACACTAAGTGATTGACAGTCGCGAGGCGCAGCTACAAATAAACACACGAGATCAGAGTACTATCCGGCATCCAGTCGCACATTAAGAATCACGCTTACCGTTGCAGGAAGATCGTCAATGTTATCATCGTCGCTATCAGCATCGCTTGCGTCCGGATCTGCACCAAAGAAATCAGTCGCGAAGGCCATCCGCGTCTTATCATCGACCGCACCTGGTGATGGCTCGCGCGCGTTGTTGATGTGGCTCCAACTCTTGTTGCGGTGCGGGTCATGCTCCGCATGGGCACTTGACGGATCCAAGTGCAAGTAGTGCTGTTTGAGCAGCGGGATTCGCACTTCAGGCTTGGTGAGGAGACGCGCAAAGTCGAAAATGATCGAGCCGATCTGCTCGTCCGTCATCTGGGCCGTCAAGTATAGATAGAAATCCGCCGCCAACTCTTGCTCCGTGCCAAACAGCAGCGCGTGCGTCTTGAAGTTCTCAAATTCCTCCTCGTTATCACCAAAGATCTCCTGCATACGCCAAAGATTCCATCGCGTTAGAGATTCGATCCTGCCACAGTCAAGAACACGCCTTCCGCTCACCTGGACGCGAGAGATGACCTCGTCGTTCAGCACACGCGCCGCCTTCTTCGACTTGACCGGCTCGACATCCTGAAAGCCCTCGGGTAGCACCTCGTCGTCCTCTTCCAGTCCATCCGATCCGTCCGACCGGTCCGTGCCGTTGGGCGATCCCGGGGTCATGTTGAAGTAGGCCGGATTCGTCGCGACCATGCCCATGCTTTCCTACATGTTTCAATCGACCCCCCCACCCAACCTCAGTCGTCCATTCTGCCCCAATCGGTCCAGTGCAAGACCTTTTCCCCGTGTCCCACAACAACAAATAAAAACGCACCCGGATCTTCTGCCGGAAGAGCTCGACAATGTCGGCGATCATCGCGTCGCAGTCCTGGAGCGACGACATGTTGTGCCACACGGTCTCGCGCGAGAGCGTCGCGAGCTGCAGCCCATTCCACTCGAGCGTCTGCAGCCCTTCGTTCTCGAGATTCTCCACTTCGTCCAGCAAGTGCTCCATGCGTTTCAGCAGCTCGTTGATGTGGCGCTTGTAGCGCGCGATGTACTCGCGCGGGAAAAACGCCTTTTCCGGCAGCTCCTCCACGCTCGCGAACATGGCCACGGCGCCACCGGACGGCGGCGGCGACACCTCCATCACCGGCGCCGCCATCGGGGCTGTTGTCGCTTGGGTGTGCTTGAGAAGTGTCCCCTCCGCAGGGGGTGGCAACAAACCCACACGGATGAGTTCGGCACCGTAATCCTCCCCCCCCTCAAAGAAGAAGAGAAAGGAAACCAGAGTGATGGTCGCTGGCTCGCTCCCTGCTGTCTTGGGAGTTGTGAGTCACACAGCGGGCATCACCTGATCAAATGCTGTGACGTGGAGAGAGTGGACCACACGACGGGAGAGAAAGGATCCCCACGAGATGGGAAAATGATCGTGGGTGGATCCATGTAGCTTCAGGTGGGAAGGAGGGAGAGTATTTTCATCGTCTGTTGGTGGACGCTAGTTCCCTACTTCTTGCCTTTGGTCTCTATCCAGGTCATGTAGTCGTCGATGAGCACGGGCCACGCCTCGTTCTCGTCGTAGTTGTCGTACGAGGCCTCCACTTTGAAGAAGAACTCGATGAGCAAGTCCCACGTGTCGCGGGTCACGCCCTTGCACGGGTTCTTCTCGTTCAAAAACTCGAGCCAGTCGGCCGTGAGCTTGGCGAACCGCTTGGTGAGCAACAGCTCCCACATGGGCGTCGCAATGTCGATCGCGAGACTCTTCTGGCCGGGCTCCTTGGAAAAGCCAAAGCAGAACGAGTAAAACTTTTTGAAATCGCTGTCGCTCTCGATGAGTTTGGGCAGGTTCGGGATCTCGGCCTTGAGCTTCTCGGGCGAGTCGCACCGCAGCGCCTTCATCCCTCGCGTCCATTCCTTGCGCGTGAACGCACACATGTACGCGGCCTCCATCTTCCACGCGATCACCAGCACGCCAATATCCTGCGGGTCGACACCGACGTCTTCACAAAACTTGAGGATGCCGTCCTCATTGATTTGGTCCTCCTCGTCGTCGGCATCTACACCACCACGTCGTCCATGAGCTTCCGTCGTTCCTTCGGAACACGGGCTATACCACAGCCAAGGTCTCACCTGCGTACTGGTCAAACCAGGCCTCCACGGCCTCCGTGGACACGGAGGAATCGTTCTCGCTGTGCAGGTCATGATACGAGTGAGTCTCCGTCCGAGTCATTTCACTCCATTCGAGACAGAAACTCACTTGGCGATACTCTCGCCGCCGTTCGAGTAGAAGTCGTCCACGGCGCGCATCAAGTCCCACTTGAACATCTCCAGATACGACTTCGCCGTGGTCTCACTGTCCATACACAGATTATGAGTCCGTGAGTCTCTATTCGCTTCTAACTCCATTAGAGAACAGAACGCACGTGGCATTGGTCGTGTTGCGGAACCGCTCGATCTTCTCCTTCTTGTCTTTTGTCAGGTAGGACGACTGAAGACACAGAGAGAGAGAGAGACTCGTTAGTCGCGCGTCTTATAGCCACCGCCTCTCCCTCCCTCCCTTCGCAGCAAGTGACAGAGAGGGAGAAGCCGCCGCGAGCGTACCCACCATGGTGGCTGAGTGCTGGCACACGAGTTCGCAGGACGGAAGTGACGACGGTGATGACTTGCCCCTGCAGGCCGGGTCCATTTTTGCGCTCTAAATACAAGCCCCCTCATATCTGGGTCTCCGGTTCTGTTGAGTGGTGCACACCACCAAAATCCAGAATGGTCCGACGAAAATGGAGCTCCGCGTTGGATGTCATCGCGACTCCAAGCCACGCCCGAGTAGGATGCCATGGGCGACCGCAAGGGAAAAAATGCACGAGGTATATTTTTGTGGGTTTGTTTGGTGTCGTATCGAGCGAGGCCACATGCCAAGCGAAGCAAATAAAGAAAAGCTCTTCAGCAAAATCCGCGAAGAATCGAAAAAGCAACAAGAGGTCAAAAGCAATACAAATACAGGGGGGGATGCCATATCGCCATGGTCGAGCGATCAGACCCAGTGCGCCGTCGTGATGAAGCGACCGCCTTCACGCACACGGTTGGTCGCGACATTGCTGCGGCCCGAGTAACGCGGTCCCCGCTTCCAGTTTCTCCGGTGGCGCTTTTCCAAGTACCGGTGGAGCGCGTACTTCTTGTACGGGGACTTGTCACTCTTGCAGATCCAGCACGACGCCGGGTCGTGACGGTACTGCTCCTTCGCACAGGGCGCCGCCTTCTTGGTGCACTGCTTGGGCGACACGGTCGGCGCCGGACGAGGGGCAGGAACGCCCATCGCCGGCTTCAACGTGAAGCCCGGAGCACCGCACGCGAGGTCCATACGGGGAATCTCGATACGCGGGATACGCGAATCCAGGTTCTTAAACACCGGCGTGCGGATCAGACTGCGCGGGTCGAGCGGCGCCGAGGTCGCCCAGGTCGGAGGAGCCGGGATGATCTGGACATTGATCGCACGCGCGCCGTCGTCGTCGCCGTCGTCGTCGTAGCTCTCGTCCGAGTCGTACATGGCTTCCTCGTCATCGTCGTCCGACGACGTCTCGGCCGTCGTCTCCATCATCGCCGCCTGCTCGGCCGCGAGCGCGTCAAACATCGACGAGAGCTCGTCCACGTTCACCACATCCTTCTCCAAGTCGCCGATCCAGTCGCCCGTCACCTCCGCGCCCGTGGCGACGTCATCGTCGTCACACGGCAGCGGAAAGTCCACGACGCCTCCTTCGAGCTCCTCAAAGATCGCCGACAGGTCTTCGACGTCGCGCGCGAGCTTGTCGTCGTTGATCTTGTCCAGCAGGCCTTCGTTCGTGTTCACAAAGCGGGCCGCGTCGCGCTTGTTCACGACGCCGATCGGCGGCAACGCGCCGAGGTCGTCGCTCCACGTGCCGCTGCCCAGCGCCGGTTCATGCAGCCACACAGTCGCAGCATCTCGTTCCAGTTGGCTCAACATCTTGTTTCGCGTTGTTCTTGTTCTTGTTGTTCTTGTTCGTCGTGTCTTGTTTGCTTCTCTTTCACGTGTTCATTCGAGGAAACCATCCTTCCAGTCCAATCTACCTTGTCATCCTTTTCTCAAGTACCGTTCCACCACTTCCATTCTTCGTTTCTTGGAAACTCATCGATATACCAAAAAAGCACCATCGATCACCAAATGCTTACTTCGCCGCCATATTCATGAGATACAAATACGGACAGACGAACAGCATGGGTAAATCCACAGTGTCTAGTACATCATCGTTGATGGTTCCTTCACGGCGCGCGGAAAGACAGACCCGGACTTAGAAAGACATAGTCTCCCTACAGTTCTTGTCGCAATTGAATGCGTCTGTTCTCGACTCGTGACAGGGGGGAGGGGGGCCTTTTGCGGCGAATGCGGAAATGAACTGCTGCGGAGAGAGAGAGAGCGACAACGACAACCGCCCAGGGAGTGCGATATGCATTCTCACAGGTCCAGAGAACCGTTCGCTGGTTCTTGTGAAGAGCAGCGTGGTGACTGCGCATTCCACAAGAAAATGATCGGATTTGACGAGCTGACCGGGAAGACCATCACTCTTACGTCAGCCAATGTTTCCTTTGAGAATTAAATTCCCTGAAAGTAGGCGGTGCCACTGCAGCAAATTGCCGCAAGAATGGCAATCGTGCTGATAAGCCCTCCGACTATTCTTCCCGTTGGACGTGTTCTGCACAAGTGCGACAGCGTTGACACCTACACTCGTGTGTGCAGACAGGCCGTGTTTTCCGATCTGGCCTGAACCTTTTCCGCCAACCCATCCCTCTTCAGACTGCAACCTACAGTGTAGCAGCACCTTATCATTCCTCAATACAAGACTCTTGTTTCCATTCGTACTTTGCATGACCGACTACAGTATCCCTCCGCGCCAATTTTTTTTTCCTTTTCCTCCCTCCCGCGGCAACTTTGAAAAACGCATTCGTGGACAAAACGAGTGTACGCATGGAGCGGTACCAGCGCATCGAGAAGGGCGGGTCCATCGGCGAGGGCACGTACGGCGTGGTCTACAAGTCGCTGGACCTCAAGACCAACCAGACCGTCGCACTTAAGCGGATCCGGCTCGAGACCGAGGACGACGGCATTCCGAGCACGGCGCTGCGCGAGATCTCGGTGCTGCGCGAGCTCGAGCACCCCAACATCGTGCGGTACGTTTGGCCGCATTTTTCTTTGATGGGATCGGAGCGGATCTAACACGGCGTGTGCGTAGTCTGTTGGACTGTCTGCAGGAGGACGGCAAGCTGTTCCTGGTGTTTGAGTTTGTGGACAAGGACCTCAAGCGCTTCATGGAGCACAAGCTCGGAGCGCTCGAGCCGGCGCTGATCAAAGGGCTGCTCTACCAGCTCTTGCGAGGGCTCGCGTTCTCCCACTCGCGTGGCATCATGCACCGGTGCGTGGAACTTCTCACCGTCCATCGGCTTTTGATGACCGCGTGGCTGACGTGGAGTTTTCGTATACAGCGACCTCAAGCCGCAGAACCTGCTCGTGAGTCTCGGCGGCAAGCTCAAGATCGCCGACTTTGGGCTCGCGCGGGCATTCAGTATTCCCGTCAAAAAGTACACGCACGAAGTCGTGACGCTCTGGTACCGCGCGCCCGAGATTTTGCTGGGCCAAGAGATTTATTCACCGCCCGTGGACATGTGGTCGGTCGGCGTGATTTTTGCCGAGCTGCTCACCAAGAAGCCGCTTTTCCCCGGTGACTCGGAGATTGACCAAATCTACCGCATCTTCCGGTGCGTTGGATGGAAGGGAGGGAACTGTCTCGTCTCATGGTGGGACTGACTTTTTTCTGTGTTGTGTCGAAGGTTGCTTGGTACGCCCAACGAACGTGTGTGGCCTGGCGTCTCGCAGCTGCGCGACTACGCGCCGACGTTCCCCAAATGGAGAAAGAAAGACATGCGCGAAGCGTTCCCGCAGCTCGACGACGATGGCATCTCGCTGCTCGAGGCGATGCTGCGCTACGACCCAGCGACACGGATCAGCGCCAAGGAGGCATTGCGTCATCCGTACTTTGACGACATCGACTCGGAGTTCGTCTAGAGCACGTCCTGCATGACAAGCCCGGCAGCCGCCAGAACGGGGGTGGGTGCACCCCCTGATGTCGTTCGTACCACTAGTTTTTCTCTCCCCACTCAGAGTACCGTAATGCATTGGCAAGCCTCTATTTACACTCGAACACCCAAGTGGCTCAGGGGGTGGATGTGGATGAGTAGACTAGACGTGGGCAAGTTGGTGGTCGTCGTCCTCCTCTGCGCGAAGGTACGCTGCCGTGCGTTGCGGATCAGTCAGATCGTCCAGCTCGCCCGTGTCCAGATTGGTTCTGATGTGTATCGCCGAGGGGATCGTGGCATGGATCCCATGGGCAGCAAGATCGGCGATGGATAGGTGAGCCTGCCAGTCTTTACGATGAAGTACCCCCATGAGCAGGTCAGTTTAATTGAATATCCATGGCATCCACTGCCAAACGCACCTCGAGACTCGGAAAAACGATCCGCGAATGTGAGCCGGTCCAGAAGCGGGTCACTGACGCGAATGTCGTCACTCAGTAAGTTCGTCTCACTGTCGTTATCCACCTCAATTCCCGACGGAAGTTGGCCATTCATGAGGACTGCATAGCGCTCTGGATACGCTGCCGAGAAGGGCTCGGAGGTCAGTTCTATGTCCATATTGTCTGTACCTGCGCAATGCACATTATTAGATCAAGATGCAGAGGACTACCATGGAGGCCTACCGCAACGCACCTTGGCGAGTTACGTTCTGTGACGGTCGACGACCGTCGGAGTGCTGGAGCAACAGCTCAACGTCCTGAATGCTGCTCAAAATCTCGTTCAAGAACGCGTCTCGGTCCATTGGCGCACGTATTTCACTGTCAAAATTGAAGTCAGTGGACAACGTCGTCGGCACTGACAAGCTGAACGCGCCTAAACTCATATCACGTTGATCCTTCGGCTCTGTCGGCGACACGTGGATAGCTGGCTGTTCGTTGCAGGCATGGAATCCTTTCAGTTGTCCTTCATCTGACTGTGGTGCTATCCGTATGTCGTGTTCAATCGCTGTCTCAAGGTGAGCGTTGTCGGATCGTGGATTGTAGTGATGCGAGCTATTGTCCGAGTTTGACTGGCTGCGAGTGTGAGTGGTGTCTTTCTGGTGATCGTCGATAGAGTCACGTTGTGTGCCACCAAGTGAGTGTTCTTCTCGATAGCGCTGTGTGAGTCGACTCTGCAGCTCATTGCGCACATCCTTACCACTTGCGAGTGACTCGTAACTTCGATCGTGTCTCTCGTGTTCCAATACACAAAATCGATCATCAGGCTCCGAGATGTGACTTGAAGCTTTTGGGACGTTGCCTGCGATGAGCTGGTCAGAAGAAGACTCATTGCCCGTCATAGCCATGCGAAAAGTCGTTTTGTTCTGCATCAAACGTGCTTTTGATGCCGAAGACTCAGCTCGAAGCAGCCCCTGAAACCGTCTTAGCTTGGCAGTCTTCGAAACAGTACTCTGCTGCTGCTGCTTGAGAAACCTCAGCACGACATCGAGATCTTGGCTTCGCTTTGTGAGCATCGAGCCACGTCCTTCCATTGCAAAGACAAGCATTAGAAACTTGATGACGACGGTGAGGTCTGATGAAGGGGCTTGACCAGGAGTCTCGTCAAGCCATTTCAATCGAAGAGAACACCGCACAACCGCCTCAACGAACTGAGGCATGTTCAGCTGCATATCATGACTGACACCGTGATGATGACGGGACCCTGCACATTCGACGGCATCTTCGAGCTCACGGCGATCAAAGAGTTGAGGATACACGTTGCAATACTTCATCAGCGCAACAAACGTCGGAGAATCCATATGACCACGATTTGATACACTGCTTGACTTCTCGGGTCGCCATCCGAAAAACTGGTCAAGAGGTCTCTGGTACTTTTTGATGCATTTGATGAGTTTCGGAAGGCTCGTGACGACGTCGTGGGGTAGTTCATGCCGTATCCAGAACAGTCGCGCCGAATGCTGACTCACAGAAGCGGAGAGGGTCGTTCGGCCATGCCGTCGCGCGAGGTGCTCGTTCACGAGCCATGAAATCGGATCCGCTTTGGCTGGAGACGATTCAGACCGGGAACTCGTGTGCGACACATACCGAGGGTGCTTCGCAAGGAACTCGTACAGTAAACGTTCCAGTTGTCGCTGGCGATTGAGACCTTCAAGTGGTAGACGCTTGATTGCTTGTTCCATAGCCCCGAGGAAGTATCCATTTGTGAATAACCCGAGGTCACGTAGTAGCGAGAACCCGCATACTTCGAGCCAAGCGTGTGGATCCCTATCGACATTCGCCTCGGAGATCTGTACGTAGTGCTTAATAACCGTGACGAACACGCCGTCGACGTCTACCTTCTCGAACATCGCATTGTCTTCGGTTCTCATGTCCCGTAGAACGGTTCGGAAAGCCGATAGATTTGGTGTCTCGCTTCGTTGCGGGACTTCCAATATGTCAGCGAGCTCTTGTTTCGCTACCGAACGTTCCTCAGAGACATTGCGGCTCATACGTGTGCGTGGTAAGGTTACTTCAACTTGGCGGAGGAGGGATTGGGCGGGGGTATACAAGGTTGGTTCCACTGGCGGTTCAGATCGTAGCGAGATCACGCGAGTTACGTCATGATGTCTTGGCTGAGTGCTTTGTGGGCTCGCTTCATGTGAAGCCCGAGTAGGGCTACGCAAAAGAGGATTTTCCGGATGGCGACTTGGCTCCTTGGCGGGACTGTACAGGTCCATTGACGCGATGGATTCCAGCGAAATATCGGGATCATGTTCAACAGATTTCTTTGAATGTCGTCGAGGAGGAGCGTATGTTGTACAAGGAGTTGTGTTGGTTGAACCCTGTGATGGCACGACTTCCACTCGAGACTCTTCACTGTCATTATCAAACAACGGTAGCTCTTGCATCTGAAACGATGCAGAACGACGGTGGTCATGGACAGGAATGTATGGCTCCACGGCAGTAACTCGTGTTCCATGCAAGTCTTTTCGAAAACGTCGCTCGGTTACTGCCACCGCAGTTGCAGCAGAAACTCGGTTATCTTGTGGCGAGCGGTGAGCGAGATCTTCTACGTGCTCTGCATGGGCGACTTGGCGCTGGCCGAGTTGTTCTGTCACCCTGGCTGGTGGTACCAGATCACGTGTCTTTGATTTTGGCACTTGAGCACGCTGGCGCGTTTGCTGCTGTGAGTACGAGAGTGAGCGGATGTCGGGATCAATCATTCGTTTCACAGTTGCGACGGTTCGTGAAGGCAGCAATGAGCGAGCTGAAGCACTTGGCTTGGGTCTCGCGGTGGACTTTGCGGGCAAACGCATCGCCCTGGCAGTATCTAGCGATATCCGTTGAGCTTGTCGGAAGCTTGAATTGCCTGTCATCATCTCTACTGTCTGTCTCGCATCTTTCAACAGTCTTTCTTGCTTGCTATGAATGACTTTTCGCCACCACGCACGGATCACACGAAGGCAGAGCCTTCGCCTTCGCCATTGGACAGCGACATGAAGTGACGTCAGCTGACGCCTCCGCCATCTAGAGAACCAGAGACGCAGGTGACATCGTCGCCGTTTATGCCACGCCGTTTGAGCAACCTCGATATCACGCAGAATGCGTCGCTGGTGCATCACGAGCCGCTCTTGCTGGATGCGACGCGAAAGTGTCACCCGAAACCAGGCGAGAAGAGTTCGTCGAGCCAAGAGCAGTCGACGTCGTTGGTGGAAGAGACGAAGGCGTCTCCCGAGATCGTTTTTGGTTGCACCAGCAACAACACTAAACGTGTGCCAAGAGCGGAGAAGAACTTTGGCCATTCGAAAGGTCTTCCATGCATATAGACAAGCACGCACGATCTGAAGCTGACAGCGACGCCGCAGTTGACGTGCGGCTGCTCTTAGCTCTGCTCGCGACTTCCATCGGTACCAAAGACGCCGGAACGGTGATGTTGTAGGAAACAGACCGAAGACTTGGCGATAGTACCTCAGCTTTCGCTTGTGTTTGGCCATTTCTAAATGGTACTGATTCCACGCGTCAAAGCACAGCTGAAACCACGCCAACCGCCTTCGTGATACAAGTTCGTGAATTGCTCGCGCTTGGTGAAGCCTATCTCTCCATACACCCAATACTCGAGTTGCCAGTTGCTGTTGACTCTGAAACGCGACAAGCTCGCACAGAAGCCGAGCATTGCGCAAGCGACCAGTAAGAGTACACCACGCTCGAAACACTTTTGAACAGTACACCCGGCGACACAAAACTCGAGCGCGACGACACAGGTCACTGCGATGTCTCCATTCACGAGTCCGACGTCTCCATTGCTCAAATGTGCGTTTGAGATGGCTCTTTTTAAGACGACCGAGCTGTGCCAATGCGATCGACGATATAAAAGTCCGCCTTTTCCAAGCTCGAAAGAAGATGCGTTTGATTGTAGTACAGCGACTGGCACCGAGAGTGTGCAGCTTCTTGCGAATCAATGCGAACACCTTCCACCGTAGCCACGTTCGTCGCAACGGGTTCCACATCGAGTGTGCGTGTGACGGTCGTGATATGAACTGGTCCACACGCTGTCCAAGGAGTATCCTTCTCGTAGTAAAATTCGCCCACCCGCGGAAAACACGTCGAATCAATGCAGTTCGTTGTGCTACTCGGATACGTCGTGCTGCAGTCGTATGTGTACATTTTCGATCAACGATCTTGGAAAGAGCGACCAAGCCAGAAATGAGAAGGTGATGCTGATAGTATTCAGCGGCGCTTCGGAGCTGTCGTTTGTGGTGTCGTCTCCGCATGGTGTGCTTTCTCCACGCGCTCCAAGCAGTGAGAGTAGCTGACCTGAACCCCATCCTTCGAGCGGTCTTCTTTTTCGCTCTCCACTCATGACGTACAGACCACGCGAGACGCCATAATGACAAGACTCTCGCGTGGGTCATCACTTGAACTTGCTTTGCCTGTTTCTTCTCCAGTTGCCTTCGAAAGTGAAAAGCCGTCCAGCCATTCTCCCAAACGAATGTCAGGATCCGTCGTCGCGTAATCGCGTTTGCAGTGGTTTGAAGTCGAGATATACGCGCATGCTCCGTCGTCCACACTCGCATGACGCGAAGAGCGCGCCGCTGCTGCCTCGCGTGAACTACTGCTGTCGCATGACGGAAACGTACTGTCTCGCTCGCCCAGCGCTTCCACACGTGGAGATACCGTGCACAGATAGCCTCGGGATGCCACAGCGTGCTGCTGCGACCAAGCACAGACGCACGTGCGGCTGAACGCCACGCCAAGATGTGCTCTCGCTTGATACGCCGAGAAACTTGCAGATGAAGCGCTTCGGTTCGCTGCTTTTCACGCAATACACCGTGCCAGATCGCGAAAAACTTGCCTCTCTGAAGTATCATGCGAATCCGCCATGTGCGTATGTGGTCCCTCTGTCGAGCATCATTGAACAATCGCCAACGTCGCAGCATTCGCTTCAGCCGATCGCCTGCATGGCTTGCGTATTGTCTGGTCGCCGTCGCGTATCGCTCTTCGCATCGCACCAGCTCGCTTTTCATCGTGATAAAGAAACAGCGATACAAACGCCGGGCATGCCGTCCGTGGGCCAACAAAACACACCATTCCAGCCACGCACGGCGCTGCACGCGACGCTGGTACGCCGCCTCGGCCTTGGTGTTCATGCGACGCCGCCGCCGACTCCACACGACAAACTGTCTCCACCTCACAAACGTTCGCTCTCGTCGAAGTCGGTTCACCAACGCAAAACCTCGTCCACCCGACGAGAGAACCCACGACACGCGGCCACGCA
>JAADVY010000435.1:0-16823 GCA_023336035.1 Pythium plurisporium
ACCGGTTTCAGGTCCCAACCAGAGACCTCCCCGTGTCATGTGCAGTCTCTGTGACTGTGTGAACCTGAGCTGAAGGTGGAAGAGTGCGAGACGAACCGAAGATGCTGCTACCCGTATCTCAGGACGAGGCGCGCGATCTGGACGCGTCACCGGTGGGAAAGACAGCTAGTTCAAGAGGATCCTCCTCGTTGATCATGGACACGACGCTGCCGCTCTCGGACGCGCCCTACAACGCCCGATCGAAGGGGTTTAGTGGCGGCCGCGGCAAGAAGAATCGCCGCTTTGGTGCTGGCAATGGGCCCGGCGCGCAGGTCTTCCGCACTTGCTCGGCGTTTCCCGAGTACTTTGCGCGTGTGCTCGACTACCGGCAGATGGATCTCGACGCCACGTTCTACCAAATGGTCACGCTCTGTGTGCAGCCAGCCAAGGTGTACAAGAGTGCCTACTACCGCAAGCGTACGTTTACCGGGCGTATCGAGAGCTGATCTCGCTCGACGACGATCTGACGAGTAACGCCGCGTGCATTCCATATCTGCAGAAACGAAGAACCGGTGGGCGCGAGATGATCCTGCGTTTGCGGTGATCCAGCTTCTCTTTCTCTTGGTACGGACCCAGCCCTACCTGCACATTGCAGGACGAAATTTCTGATCTGTATGGTTCTCAGGTTGCAACTGTGGCGTGGGCTGTGGCGTTCAAGGTGGACAAGTTCTCCTCTTATATTTCGCTTCTCTTCCATGCGGTTATTGTCGAATGGCTCGGGTTTGGTCTCGTCATTGCAACGCTTGGGTGGTGGATAGCGAACCACCACCTGCGTATGCGGGGAAAGTGAGTATCCTACATGGTAGCGTTCGATCATGGTACGTGCACAGTACTCATGAATGCTATGATTCGCAGCCAAGGCATTGGAGATACGTTTTTCGTCGAGCAGCGCGTTGAGTGGCAGTTTGCTTTCGATATCCACTGCAACTCGTTCTTTGTGCTGTTCCTTTTCCTCTATGTGCTGCAGGTGAGTTCTTGCTCCGCGCATTGTCCAGCCAGGATGTCGCTCTCGTGTTAACCGTTGTCCTTCATGGTGTAGTTTCTGCTTGCACCCGTGTTGGCTTCCGAGTCGTTCTTCGTGTTAGTTCTTGCTAACACACTTTACTCGCTTGGTTGGGGACTGTACGTATACATCACATTCCTCGGTTACATGGGTGCGTACCAACTGAACCATTAAGCTCACTGGTATTATACGAATTGACCATTCGTTGCGATGATATGATGTTCAGCTCTACCGTTCCTTCACAAGACCGAGCGATTTCTGTTCCCGATGGTGATCATTGTTGCGTTGTTCGTTTCGTCGATTCTCCTGAAGCTCATCTTCGGATCGATGTTCAACTTCTCTCACATTTCGACCCATTATTATTATTCCACATGAGCAACCATCTTTGAGGATTGGTAGAGAATGGAAGAAACTGTGGATGATCGCAGTGGCGACATCAAGTACCATCTTTACCTAATCAGAAGGCAGTACGTTTTTGTGATGCGCATGACACCAAAACAACAACAACTTAGAGTCGAGACATGCTTCAGAAATATACCAATTATGCAATGCTGTTGTTGCTGCGTTCCTTTTCAATCATTTCGTGAATACGACGAAGCTCGCTGAACCGATCGAGGATTTCTTTCTCCACGCTCTCAGCCTTCTCTGGTCTGCCCAGACTGATCATCTCAGAAGCGTAGACCTTGCGCGTCTCGATCTCGCCGAGAACATTGTCATAGAGCTCCTCCAGTTGCTCTAGTCGGTTCTTGGGCTTGCGTCCAACTCGCAAAGCATTCTCGTGGGAGAGCTCACGGCCGAGAAGTTCTATTATTCGCAACCAAACGTGAAGTCAGTAATCGTGAATGTATGCCAACATTGAGGTATCTTCTGTCTACATACCAGCTCCAGGAAGCAGCTCGCGTGGTAGAATGGTTCCAACCGTGTAAGAGAATACCTGCTGCAGTTTCTCTTTCTCTTGATTCGGCTTTTTCCTGTGAGGTCCGAGTTGAGTATTTAGAATTGTAATCATCTATTGAGCAATACTACGAACCGGATGCAGCTTGCGCGATACGCGTCCATCTGTCGCTTTATCTCATTGATCTCTTTCTCGATCTGATTGTAGGGTTTCCGCCGCCCCGCGAGGTAGTCGATTGGATGCAGCTGCAGGAAGCGACATATCGTGAGAAGAATCCGTCACGGTTGCCGGAAAGTCACATGCTTGGCCAAAGACCTCAGGTCGATCTCCCTTAGATTTTGAGAGCGACGGGACTCTGATTGCTCGATCAGACACTTTCGACGCCAACTGGTGGGTGCGCGACTCTGCGCCAATCACGCCTCCACCCGGGATGAACGGGGCACTGGAGTCGCGAGCCTTGGTTTTGGGCTCTGGGGATTGGTATGCCCTCCACGTCAGAAACTGATTCCACGACCAACAGCTCTACCAATGGTACTCACTCGGATACGCGATCGTCGGCTTTGTGTGACCGCAATAGAGTTTCTTGAGCAACCGACCAGCTTCCGTATCGCTTCCGAACGCCCTGCGAAAACAAAACGCACCAGCTGAGTCTGACGAAGATGGGCGAGTGTGCTAACCCCCGCACTCACTTCCACGCATCCATGCAGTCCGCGGACCTGTGGACAGGTGTCGACCGTCAGCTTCGCGTTGCAACCATGTTTCAACGCATTAGCGACGCGTACGCAAGACCCTCTCGGCTCGGTTCCTGCATACTGCACAAGGTCAGAAGCTTCTTGAAGTGACGCAGTTGCCTTCCTTTGTTGCCAGGAACACCTGCATCGTCTGTTTTTGGCTACAGAGTCCCTCGTTTATGATATCCTGAGGGATCATGTCCCTCGAAAAATTTCTTACGAGGGAAAAACGATCATCACTCCCGATAGTGCAACGCCGAAAGTCACCCGCGCGACGGAAGAAGGAAGGGAAAGGGAAACCCGTCGACGGCAACTGCACGCGACGCATCTCCCGACGCATCTCCCACGGGAACGACCTCACAAGCGTCCCACAGACGAAGTGAACTGGTCAGCGGACCACGTGAAGTGACTGTAGGTGCGTTCTCCACGTCACTACGCGTCGATTGAGCCGTTTCACGTACGAATCCGCCAAAGGAAACCAGCCAAGCACTCCACCACGATGGAGTCACTACGACGACTCACGAGCTCCATTTTCGACGGCGAGTCACGCTTGAGTCTTGGACGACGAGGTAGTATCAGTAATGGCATTCTGTCGCCCAACTCCGAGTCGGCCGCGCTCGCGGCCCAACGGTTCGCGCCGTCGGACCTCGACCTGACGTTCATCACGAACCGACTGATCGTCATGGGGTTCCCCGTGCAAGGCCCGACGGACAAGAAACACAACCAGAACAATATCGATGATCTCGCGGAGTACCTGGAGATGCACCACAGCAACCAGTACTTGATCTTCAATTTGAACTCGCTTGAAGAGGACCTATCGGCGCTCGTGCAAGTGCAAGAGCTGGATTCATTCATCTCGTCCGCGTCATTGACCTCGAATATGGCTGGTGGAAGGAAGCAAACCAGTGTGGTTGCAGAGAAAGTGCGCCAGCAAATCGTCGAGTTCGCGTGGGAACGAGATGGAATGAAGGCTCACACTCCACCATTCGAGCACATATTCCGTATTTGCTATGCCATTTTCGCTTGGCTATCGCTGGATGCATCCAATCTTGCACTGATCAACTGCCAAACGGGCAAGACGCGCAGTGGAATTGTTGTGGCGAGCTATCTTCTCTATGCACGACTCGCCGATGACCCTATTGAAGCCTTCGTCGAGTTCTACAGGAAGCGTTGGGATATGAAGACACTTACGTCTGAAGCATTGCGTCTCAAGACTCCACAATCCATTCAGCGCTTTCTCACCGGTTTCCACGATCTGATTGAGAATCAGCGAATCCCAAATGACGAACCACTCATGCTGAAGGGAATCATCCTTCGCTCTGTTCCAGTCGAGTACCAACCTTGCATTCAGATCTGGGACGACTACCGATTGACATATTGCACGTCTGACGGACCTCAACAAGCGGATAGTTATGAAAACACCCAGAATGGCCCAGTAGTTGATTGGGATTGTGAAGATGGCTGTCTTGCCATACTATGGGAGGACGGTCTCGACCTTGAAGGAGGATTCTCCATCATGTGCTCATTTGGAGACGAATATGATGTGGATGAAGCGAGTATCGACCCTTCTTCGAAGGTTCTCTTTCGGTATACCGACTCCACTTGGTTTCTCACACCTGGATTGATCACCCTCGCGAAGTCAAAGCTCGACATTATGAAGCAGTACGAGGAAGCATTCAGCGATGAATATTTCTCGATGGATCTAGTGTTTGTCGAGAGCAAGAAAGCGAGACGGAAGAATGTGCCGATCGATTTATCCGGAAACGCTGCTGTTCGACAAGGTGTCGTCGAGATTGCCAAACACCATGTCGTCCTTCCAGACCCTGGTATGCACTCAAATTTTATGAAGATGGGCTTCAGCGATGCCGCGACTACTTTCGCCCTCCAGCGATCTCAGAATGCGCCAAACATTGCTCTTGACATTCTTCACTCCAGTGTGATAACAACTTGCTTCGGACAAGCCACGAGATCATCTGAGAGCTCAGGCACAGGCCTTCCGTCGTACTCGTCAGCTTCCTTGCTTGGAAAGCACCTCCAGCATAGCGATACAGCTGAATTTACGCGACAGCCTGTGGCTCGACGTCAATCAACGGCAGAGATCGCTGCACTTCAGTCGCAGCGGACTCGATATAGTACTCCAACTGTTGACGTCTCATCCGTCTGCAATGTATGCAAGGACGACGACTACATGATGCGACCTCAAGTAGTCAAGTGTACAGGTCCATGTGGTTGTTTCTACCACACAACATGTGTTGGACTGAAACGTATACCATTCGGCCTGACGACACTTAGCGACCGAACCAACCACAGCGTATACTTGAAGAAGTACTTTAACGCGTGGCAGTGCGACTCCTGCTCGTCATCGAACACGCATGAGCAAGATAATGATGAAAGATCTCTTGGAGTTCCGTCAAGAGGGTCCCCTCTTGGTCTGCCATACGTTACAGGTCAAGCGAGGGCGAAGATTGGAAGTGAATCAGCTGAAACTTCGATCACAAGAGCTTCCGTCCAGACTTCCTCTGCTGCATCAACCGAGACGTCTGATCATGTAGAAGATGGACAAATGGATCGACTGAAGGAGTTTCTCGCAATAAGTGGAGTATCTGTTGAAGATCTCCTTCGTGCCGCGACGACTGCGAATGTGGCAATTTCCCCATCTGAAACACCCCGGAAGCCCGCGCCAGAATCAGAGCAGCATGCTCACAAGCCGGCCAGTCCAACTGCTGGTGCGTTGCAGAAGCTTTTCTCCACCGCACATGGGAATCCGCAGGATTCTGCACCCAAACAAGATTCCTCTCTTGCTGAAAAGGGTAGGATCTTACAACACACCACTTCCACACTGTTACCGACGTCACATGTTGAAACAACAGCCCGTTCGGCTGCAGTAAGTGAACAGCCACGACCAATAAGCGATCAGCCCACGACCAGCGCATCCACTCAGCAAGAGGAGCATAAATTCTCGTCGCAGGTGATAACTTCTGTCGACCCAAAAGCCGCTCTTCTTGCACAAATCACAAGCCGATCGAAGTCATCAGCCCCCTCACCACACAGTACGGACCCTGAACCAACCCAGCCAATTGAGACGTCAACTATGTCGAATCCTGCTCAGACAGCTCCAGCAGACGAGACGGATAAATATCAGCGAATGCTCAAACGAGGTGTGCCTTTTGAAGCCGTCCAGAACTGCATGGTAAAGGATGGGATCGATCCATCTCGATTGGTGGCACCTTCCGCTTCTGTGGTCGAGAACAAAGTGAAAGAAAGCCAGAAGGAGACGGACGAACCTACTCGAACGAAGTTGAAGGACATGAAAGAATTCAGCAACTACTTCAACATGTTGAGAATTGGATGCCCCAAGCCCGCTGTCACCCAAAAAATGATTATGGACGGTGCTGATCCAGTCGTGTTGGAGCTTGGACCCGATGCAATCTATGATGAGGTGAAAGACAAGATCAAGATCGCATCATCCTCAGATGTTTCAACATTGCAGGATGATATCAAAAGCGTGAAGAGTCACAAGAAGGTAGTGATGTCTGACGCTGCGAACGAATGTGAAACTCCACGTGAAACTGAAAAAGAGGCTGGACCGGCAGAGATTGCACTCAAGGACCATGAAGTCTACTCGAAGTACTTCAAAATGTTGAAAATGGGCTTACCAATGGATGCGGTCCAGCACAAGATCCAACGAGACGGCAATGACATTCGTGCGTTGGAATTGGGTGGCGACGCACCATACTCCAAATTAGTGGAGAAATCCAATGGAATCAAGCTCTCAGACGACCCAATATATTCGAAATTTTTCAAGATGCTCAAGATGGGTTTACCGAAGGACGCAGTCCGCCACAAGATGGAAATGGAGGGAGCGAACGTACAAGCTTTAGAGCTTGGTCCTGATGCGTTCGTGTCTCAGCTGACAGCAACTAAAGCCAGTTTGGCTAAGTCGCCGCCGACCAAACCCAAGGTTCGGCGAAAGAAACTACACTGGCAACCCATCTCGGATGATCGATTGAGTAATACCAACAGGCAGACAATTTGGGAAGACAGGGATGAAGAGGGAGTTGATTTCGACATGGACATGGATGAGATTGAGTCGCTCTTTTTCGCGAGTAGTGATGCTGGTAAGAAAAAAGTTGCAAGCGGACAAGGCAAGGCAATGAAGCGGAAGCAAAGCGTTACACTCATTGATGGCAAGCGCGCGATGAATGCGGCAATTTCACTTGCTCGAGTGAAGCTAAGCTATGCGGAAATCGCCAATGCGATCTCTGTGTTCGATGCGAATGGTTTGACAGTCGAACAGCTGAGGGGAATTCACGAGTTCCTGCCAACAGCGGAGGAGGTTGCACTTGTGTCGAATTACAGCGGTGATGTGGCTCTTCTTGGGGAGGCTGAGAAATTTATCATGGAGATATCGAAGGTGAAGCGCTATGCTACTCGCACCGAATGCTTGCTCTTTCGAGTGTCATTTTCGCCGAGATACCAAGAACTGAACTTGTCGCTCGAGAACTTGATCAACGCGTGTCAACAAGTGAAAGAAAGTCGGTTGCTCAAGATTCTATTGAGTATGGTCCTCAAATTGGGCAATACCCTGAATGGTAGTGGAGAAGAAAATGGGATCCGCGGCTTCACGGTTGACTCTTTGCTACGACTCGGTCATACGAAAGCGGTGAATCAGAAGACGACAGTACTCCACTACCTCATTCGCGTCGTGAAGAAGAATCACCCAGCTGTACTTGACTTTCACAGCGAACTGAAGAGTGTGCCTCTTGCTGCACGCGAATCGTTTGAGAGTATTGATGAGGACTTCGGAAAGTTGCAGTCTGGACTGACGCTGCTATCAGAAGCATTCCAAGAGATTCAAAAGGTAAGAACATGTTTATTTCGTGTCCATGACGTCTCGGACCTGATATCGAATATTCATGACAGGATGAGATGGACAAACTCGCACACGAAACTGTTGATGCACTGCGAGGTGCAGTGGATGATATCGGTGGTCAGATGGAGATTTTGGATCTGAGAATCAAGAGTGCACGCGATCAAGTGCAGAGCGTGCTGGAGTATTTTGGCGAAGACCCGGCGAAAAACGTTTCTTCTTTCTTTACGACACTGACCTCGTTCTGTGGCATGTTCGAGGTGGCTCGAAAAGAAGTTGATGCAGCTGATGAAACACAACAGCGAGCCGAACGAATGAAGATGCGAAGAAACGTGAGCATGCGTCCTACTCAGACATCCGCGTCGTCTGGACGAGGTGTGCGATTAGATCGGGAAAGAGCAACGAGTGATCGCGGCTTTGCCACTGAGCGTCTTGCATCTCGCATCTCCGAGGATGATTCGGCCTAGAAATCCCAGTCACGAGAGACCAGACTAGCAAAGTATTTATGAACGTTGCGTTCGATTAGAATGGTGATTTTTGTTGATTCGACCAGCACCGAATTCATTTTTCCCTCCGGATACGAAGGCAACACTGCATCGAGTTCGTTCAAGTCGAATCTTCATAACTTACATTTAGCACCTTCGTCGAGGTGGAACTTTATCTTGATCTCACATGCCACTCATCAATTCTCGCTCAAGAAATTCACCGCCAACCAGCAGCATTCCACTTGGGCTTGCTGAGGCTGGGCGATGGAGCAGTGCGAATGACGCGGGTCATGGGTGATGCGCTTCCTGGACGAACGGAAACACGAGTGGCGGTCGGACTACGAGTACAATGAACAGTAAGTCAACGGGATCTCACTAAAGGCAGTTCATGGGGCAACGTACACTCGGCTGGCAGTCATTGGTGTACGCAACAGTGAAGTTGGCTGACGAGGCGGTAAGGCCGCCGATCCGGATCCTATGGGTTGAACACGACTTGGAGGAAGAAGGAGCCCTCCTCCGTGACTTGACGGAAGGTTGAAGGATACTTGCTTCGACATTGAAAGCAGCTTGGGCGGAGGAACCATTTGCCTTGGCTCAAGGGAGAGCCGCTGCTTCTTGAGAATGCTGTATACAACGTGTGAGACAGAGTGAAATACGATCGGTGCATGCCCGACGCACTCACCTTCGAACTTCTGTCGGAGTGCTTGGCTTTCGTTTTTGGACAGGCACTCGGATTGGAGACCGAGCAGTCGAACGGTCACCATGCATCATTACGCTTAGTCGCCTCGCCCGACGCATGGGCGTCGCCAATGCAGGCTTCTTTTCTGGGACTGGTGGCAGTTTTGGCACACCTGGGGAGTGACTGCCCATAATATTTTCCGATATGTTCTCTTGCCCGCCAGCTGCAGCTTTAGGCACGCGGGATGCGTGTGAGCCATTCGATGGCTTGAGGGAATCCCTGTGAGGTAAGATTATCAATGGTGAGCGTTCGCGATGTGATCCGGATTCTTGTGTCACTTACTTTCGGTTGTACAGACTCCACCGTCGCGTCGAGTAAGGCTGTTCAGGGGTTGTCGAACTCCGATGACTTGGTCCAGAGAGTTTCGATGGCGTCGAGATTCCTTGGGACTGGGATTGCGACAAAGATTGTTTTGACGGTGTGGATCGTCCACGATCCTCGTCTTTTGATCTTCTTTTGTGGTCTTCCTGGCGGTATTCTTCAAGACGTTTCTCGTACTTTCGACGGAGCTCGAGTTCGGTAGCTAGTTTGTCTTGCAGGGCTTGCAGTTGGGCAGCTTGAGTGGTAATCTGTGGAAGGTGGCACAATTGAGTAAGTGGTTTGTGTTATGGTCCAACTGCACTTGGGTAGTCTTACCATTCCATGCAGACGACTCATCTCTTGGCGCTCACTTCGTCTCTTGTGCCCATTTTGTTGATGGTTAACACGTGCTGCGAATTTGAGAGTGTTCACCGTTTCGCTGGCATCATCTCGTGAGGGGCTAATATGCACCAACATCATGGCTTGGCCATCGGCCGCGCTGAGAGATTCTTGGAGAAGATGAGTCAGCTTGGAATTGCGATACGGCACGTGCTTGTCTTTTGCGAGCAATGCTGATAGTACATCACCCAACGCCGCTAACGATTTGTTGATGTGCTGCGCCTCACGAATTCGCTGATTGGACCCTGCGATCTCTGTTCTGATGAGACGTTCCGAGCCGGCGAGGTCCACCATGACAAAACGCCCTCCGTCCATCTGTCCGTCGGCGTGGCTGCATCGCTGAACGTCGATCATGATGACGCAATGTGAGCGACTACTGTGCTCGCTGTCCTCGGTTCCATAAGATGATTGCACGGTGCGATTCACTTCGCCGTTCTGGACCACTTGGACGACCTCACTGGCGCTATGGACAGCCACTGACTCGACATTCCTCAAGTACACACCTCGCTCGCTGTGTCGAATCTCGCCCAGTGGCCGTCGTGACACAAATGACGGGCCGTACGAAGCCGACGTATTTGTATGGAATGGCACGATCATCGAGCTGGAACCGGTCGAGCTACCTGGGCTGGAATTGTCACGCTCGGCACCGAGCAGATCGTACGTTTCTTCGTTGTAGATCTCCACCATTTGGACCGTGACACTGAAGTCAAACACGTGCTGCTGTTCCTGAACGAGCTCAAAGATCGTTTCAGCCGCTCGATACACAAGCCCATGGTCGTTCTCACTGCCGTGGATCGTAGTGGTCTTGCCCGTGCCGGTCTACAGGATCGAGAGGCAACAAATAAGTCCAGATCAATATGCATCGACAGCACCAAAACGGATCGCGTCACACGTACCTGTCCGTAGGCAAAGACACACGCGTGCTGGCCTTCCACAGCGGCGACGACCAGTGGCTGCACTTCCTTGTAGAGCTGCTGCTGGCTCACGTCCTCGCCAAAGACGCGTTCAAACGAAAAGCTCTTGGTGACCATATCCGCCACCGTCGACGACGCCGAGGATAACGACGACGACGACGTCGACAGCGACGACGACGGTACGAGCACGTGGATCTCTTGCTGCGACGCGACACGTACGCTCATCTGTCTCGTCGGCGACACGTCGTCCGACTTGCGGGGCGACATCTCGTGCGCGAGCAGCGCGCGCACGCGACACAGCACTCGCACGGGGCCTTGGAGCTCGATGATCTTGGCCTGCGCGCGGCGACGCGCACTGCGTTCGTGGTCCAACGAAAGTGCGGCCGCTCGCTCGTGGTGCTTGGTGGTCGCGAGCGCCGCCAGCAGTTCCTGGCCCAAGACGCCAAAGTCGCGGCTGCAAATGCGGAACGAGAGCGCCACGTCCCGTTTAAGCGACGCGAGCGACGCGCGGATTTGTGACGCGCACGCGAGCGAAAGCTCCGCGGCCTGCGCGCGCGACGCCATGGAGATGGCGGAGGAGGAGAGGAGGAGGAGAGGAGGAGGAGGGGGGGAGGAAACAGTCCCTTTCCTTCTCTTTGGTTCAAACCGAGCCTGGGCGAAATGCGCGCGGAAGTGGGGATTCAAAAACTCAGTTTGATACGAACGCGTTAAGAGCGTATTTGGAAATCGAGTTAGAAACGGGGTTGAAATGAATCAGTGGGTGATTGGGTGATTGTTTGCTCTTCTTTTTTCTCTCCGAGGTTGGATAGGTCAAGGGGGATGCTGATAAAAAGAGGGGATCCATCCGGATAGCGTTATCCGGACAATGACTGGTTAACTGTATACCGCCTGGCTACTGGGAGGAGATGGGCTCACTCGCATGAAGAGCTCACCGTGTGGGTCCGCCCCTCATCGAGAAGCATTGCTGCGCAATTCAGCGTCGAAGGAGAAGCCCGCTCGCTCACTTCCGCTTCTGCTCCCCCCTGTGGATGCGCTCACCGTCTGACGCGCAGTGGCAACTTCTGGTCGTCGCTACCGCCGCCGCCGCCTGCACGCTCACCACCGCCGCGCTCTACCTCGCGATCAACGGACTCCCGGCCAAGCAGCACCGCTCCACCTCCTCCTCGCCCTCCTCCAACACCTCTGCGTCGACGTACGTGGAAGCATCCCCTACGATCTCTGGCAACCAAACGGCCACCACAATGGTCGAGAAAGGTGCGTGCTGATGTGAGTTTTTCGGATCGTAACGATCAGACGCGCGGATGCCCTGACGGTGGGTGTGGATGTCGCTGTAGTCGTGTACCTGAACAACTCGGACGCGTGCTACGATTACGTCGTCGGCAAGGACGACGCCGACGAGTTTGAGGATGTCAAGGTTGTCGCCAAGGAGATTTGCGACGGCTGGGAGAGCGCCACGGATGACGAGATCTCGGTCAAGATCGTGAGCGGCGGCATCACGAACCGCCTCTACCGGCTCACGTGGCAGGATAAGTCGGTGCTGGTGCGTCTCTATGGCGACAATACCGAGGCGTTTATTGACCGCAAGGTCGAGAATAGTACGTTGCAAGCGATCGATGACTTGGTTCTGAACCCCACTGACGTCACCTCGTTTTTTCTTTGCACCAGTGCTCTTTGCGCTCCTCTCCAAGCAAGGCTTCGCACCGACGTACTATGGTCGATTCCAGAACGGCCGTATCGAAGGCTGGATGGAAGCACGACCACTTGAGCCCGAAGAGATGGGCCAGGTACGTCTCGTGGGCTCGGGCGTTGCTCGTAGTTGCCATAGCTCACCACGTGTTTGTCGCGCAATGACAGACCACGCCGGTCAATTTCCTCGCGCTTGTGGGCAAGGAGCTCGGCATCATGCACCAGTTTGAAGTGCCGTTGGACAAGTCCAAGCCCGTGCTTTGGGCGAAAATCGACCAGTTTGAACACCTCGCGTCCGAGATCAAGATGAGCGATCCCGTCAAGCTCACACAGCTTCTCGAGCTCGATCTCCCGAGCGTCCGCGAAGACCTCAAGTGGATCAAGTCGGTGCTTCCGTCGGCGCTCAACAACGACGGCCACGACTTGCTGGCGGCGCTCGACGACGCTGACGAGATCACGAAGCAGGCCTTCATGTTCGCGAACGAGGTGGTCTTCTGTCACAACGACGCGCTGAGCGGCAACATCCTATTCAACGACGCATGGGACCGCGTGCAGATCATCGACTACGAGTACGGCGGCTACAACTTTCGCGGGTTCGACTTTGCGAACCACTTTTGCGAGCACTGCGGCTTCGAGATGGACCTCGGTCTTTACCCGGATCCGGAGCAGCAGTTTGTGTTCTACCGAGCGTACATGCAAGTCAAGGCGCCCGAGCTGCTCGCGGTACTGGAAGCGAACAAGGAGTCCAAGGCGTTTTTCCACGCGCTGTACCCGATCGTGAACCGCTACGCGTTGGCCTCGCACCTCTTTTGGGGCTTTTGGGCGGTCGTGCAGGCCGCGCACTCCAAGATCGACTTTGACTTTCTCGACTACGCGCAGAAGCGTTTCAGCACGTTCCGGTACCACCGCTCGTTCTTCTTCCCGCCGCAGCGAACGTGAGCGACACGAAAGACCGTGCGTCGACCGGTGTTTGTGGAGAGACAGTAAGCGACGTGACTCTGAATGCAAAAAGCCTCTACTGTGATGTTGCCTCAAAATACAAAAAAACTGCTTGGTCAAAGATGTCATGCAACGCCGCATCAAAAAGTGCGTCGAGTGTCTACTGGGTGGTGTGCACCTGCCGATGGCTGCTTAGCGTTTTCGCTTGACGTCGCCCGCGGTTTCGAGCGAGATGTCGAACGGCGGCAGGTTCTCGAGCGATGTCGAGTCGCTCTGCTTCTGGAAGTATCGCCGCGTGACCACAGGCGTCGGGTGGTCCGGGATTTGCAGCGTGAGCTCCACACACATGCGACCCTTGTCGTCCATCGTGCGGTTGTCCAGCAGCACGCCGCGGTAGCCGCTGAGCTGGGTGACCGTGTGGAGATGCGTCGCATCGCCCACGATCTTGATCACATTGCCCTTGACGTTCACTTCCTGGCCAAACTTGAGATGCTTGGTCTCCGTGAAGATGCGCGTGCGGCGCGTGATGATAAAATCACCGGGCGTCTGGTTGATGATCACCATCAGATCCAACTTGTCCGCTGCCTGTCGAGCGATCAACGGGAGACCCTACATCCACAGTACAGTCACAGATAAGTACTACTGTGTAGTTGAGACCGTCTTCCAAGCCTTGCGTACCATGGCCTCGAGGTAGTCGTTGGTCGAGTCCGAGTCCTCGCGGTCCAAGTACCATCGACCGGACAGGTTCAGCGCGCCGGCGCCGGCCGTGTTGGGCACCGCCGGGTTGGCCGCCGCGACACTTGTGGCGGCTGCGACTGGGACGGGCATCGCGACCACAGGCGCAGCAGGCGCGACCATAGGGGGCGTGGGCGCCGACGCGATCGGCGTCGCCGCGACGGGCACTGTAGCCGGCTTGAAGGCCGCGCGCATCTGGTTGAGCTGTAGCTGGGCCGCTGCAGCGGCGACAGCAGCGGCATTCGCTGTTCCCATCGTTCCGGCCATCGTGGCCATGCCCGTGGCAGGCGCGGCGGATGTGGCCGGCGCGTTCGAGCGCGGGGGGATGGACATGGCGTTGCCCACGACACTCGTGGCGTTCGCTGCGTGGAGATTGGACGTGTTCATCGCTCCAGTGAGACGGGAATAAAGAGAACCTAGCCAAGAGATAGATCCACACAGTCAGTTGAGAGGTCCGGAGTGGACGTGCCCCGTGGAGGAACAAGAGGAGGAAGCATACCGAGAGACGATGGGTTGGAGAGCTTCTCGTCTTCTGCGTTGTGGTCCGAGGGTGCCATCCTCGCTTCGTGCGACCTTCGCGAAACCTTTTGTTGGGCCCACTCGAACAACCTCCTCAGTCTTGCCTCTTTTCATGAAATTTGAGAATTGATTTTGTTGAAAAATCTACGCCTATCCTACGATCGCTTTTTGCTTGCTCTCGCATCTCGAGGACGAGCCATCGCGCATTCCGACGTGCGCGAGTGGGTGTTCTCAGTCCCTTCGGTGTGTCTTAAGGCCGCGTTTCCTCTGTGTGTCATTGGTACGAAGTCTAGCTTGACGGGGTCTCTGAGGCCGTCGTCGCCGGTGGAGGCAGCGGTCTCGCCGACACAAAGATGCTCAAATGGGCCGTGTCAAAGATCTTCTGAGCGCCACGGAAGTACGGGAACTGGAGCCACATCATCGCCAGCAGTTTCGCGTGGTAAAAGAGCGGCAGCCAGCCAAACGAGTTGCCGAGGGCCGTGACGAGGTAGTCGGCGATGACGGCCACAACAAAGTACTGGAGCCACCACTCGTACGTGCGCGTACGCTTGTCCGCCAGCGCGCCCATGCTCACATACGCAGGAAAACCGAAGCCCACGAGCAGAGCACCACGCGCCGTCACAAACCCCGGCGTGAAGATGAACATGAGTCCGCCCAGTGCGGGGCCCTGCGACCACAGGTCCGTCAGCAAATGGACGTGCTGCTGTCGCATGACGCCGACGGCCTCGAGCGCACGCAGGATCAAGTTGGTTTGGTTGTTGTTCTGCTCGTTTTTGTTACGGAACGGCGTGTCGGTCGCGTCCTGGATCCGGTTGGCGTACGGGTTCACGAGTGGACTCAGCAAGGTGTAGAGAGCAATGTCGCCTCGAGCGACGGGCGAGTGCATCCACGCGAGAAGGATATTGATCCAATACGTGGGGACGCACAAGTAGGCAGCAATAAAGCTCGGGATGAACAGCGATGCCACACTTGAAACACACATGGCGATCGACCACAGCACCCAGTACTTGAGACAGGCCTCGTAAGGACGCCACTCGTTGTACGCAGCGGAAGGTGATCGCTGCGTGCGACCCTGGGCAGTTGATCGAGCGCTGGGTCGACGAGTGGAGGCAGGATTTGCTGTAGCTTGCACTGCGGTTTGCTCATCCAGACGGTGCTGCTTCCTGCGTCGGTGGATCGCACTGATCGAACGACCGAGTGGGATCACAACCGACAGCAACACCGTCAGCGACTGGTTGTCCCACAAGTCCAGCACGAGTGGTGGCGACCAGTACACGATAAAGTAGACGCCGAGCAGGAACAAGGCGTGGGGCAGTGCCAACACCGCGATGCGAGATTTCTCGCTCAATGACCACGCAAACTCGCGGTAACGATCACGCATATCACGACGGAATGCCACGTAACGACGGCGTGCCTTGCTAATGTAGCCCTGACGATAGCACACGACTGCGAGAAGCGTAACGACAGCGAGGGCTGCCTGGTACATTGGATCGAGTTCCTTGATCTGCTCAGCGATCAACTCCACCGCCGTGAGAAAATGGGGTAATAGCGCCTCAACCACGGCGGTCAACAAACGCGCGAGCGGCACAGCCACCAGCCACAGCACAATCGTCCAGAGTCGCAGGAACTCGTACGTGGCAATACACGCCTCTTCAATCGCCTCCCAGATTTCGCCCCATTGTGTGTCGTACGCGAACTCTGGAATGAAATTTGTCACATTCATCTTGATGCCCATCTCGCCCATGTAGTGGAAAAACTTGTCGCGGTGCGATTCACCACCAGGATACAACAACGGCTTCATTACACAGACACACACGTCAAAGTAAGATCTACTGATCACCACAGAGTCTATTGCATCGATCTAAAGCCACCCACCTCCACGTAGAGTGTTTCGGTAGCTGCATTGCCATCACGAACCCGCGTCTCCTCGCGCCCGACATCGAAGTCCACCACAGGCTCATCTCGCGATGGCGTCACCTCGCCGCTGGGCTCCACAACCACCTCCTGTACGCCCGACGCGTCGATCGATTGACCGCGCGGGAAAAACGCCACGGCAGCCACCGCGACGCCCGCGACCAGCAGCGGCAGCGCGACGCGCCACCGGCGCCGCTGTCGCATGATCCTCCGTTCTCGAATTGACTGAGAGCAAGGTTGGAGCTCTTCATGACACCCTATCCCAGTACACGTGGCGAGTATACCGACCGCTTCAATTCGCACTTTATCGAGTGTATAGTATACCTACCGTACTGTCTATTGACGGATCACTGATTGGTGGATCAGGAGCATTGACGAACCAATCCGAAACCCGGAACCGAGAACCTTCAACATAGTGGTCCAGCGTGGAATGTTCACCCGGCACCGCCGCTCACTTGGGCGGTTGCACTCCCCATTTCCCAACAAACCAGCACCCCAGCTCGACTAAGAAACTACGACTCATGGAGAGCCGACGGATACGACGCGTGCGCCGACCGACACCCTGGCAGCGGTTCGTCGCGCACTGGCACGCGTGGCTCGAAGACACGCTCGAGAAGGCTGTGTGTTGCGGCGTGGACCCAGCGACGCTCGCGGA
>JAADVY010000436.1:0-16803 GCA_023336035.1 Pythium plurisporium
TCAGTAATCGAAGATTGGTTGCTGGGGTCAGCAGCAAATCTTCGCTTGCGTCTAACCAAGCTCCATGGGCAAGCACAAGATCACCCACGGATGGATCACGTAGGATCTTGAGTTTGGCGCGAAGTTCGTCGTTCGGACGAGCTTCGAAGGTAGACCTTACTGAACGAATGTAGTCTTCATCATCGTCTCCTGGCATCTGCTCGCCCATGCCGGTACCATTAAGTATACCATCAGATGTCATCGCCAGCAGGGACGCGAGACCCCCCATGGGGCGAGCAACAATCCCAACCAGCCCCATACCAAGACCGCCAAAGACATCGCCAACTCCCGCCTGCAGACCCCGTTGTCGCTTCTCATGAAATAATGCAATCGGGGTGCTCACCACACCAGTAGCTGCCCCAACTACACTCGAGCCTAGGGATCCCAGACCACCAGCGATGCCAGAAGTGACATGTGTCGGGCGAACGTAATGTCTTCGTCGAAGTTGGTCTGGAGTGAGAGTGAGGTGGTCAACAGTTCGAGATATCGAGTACGTGAAGCCGGAAAGCGATGAAAGCGCTGCAGCTGATGTGTGGCCCAGTAGCGAGCCGATTCCACTGCAAACACCACGCGTGAGAATCCACGGATTGAAGCCGTCGCGGCTAGCCACGGTGAGTGGAATCTCGAATAGATCGCGAACCCCGGTGCCAACACTACGAAGAAAACCTCTGATCCATGAAACAGAAGCCCATGTCAGTATCCGCTCTAAACAACCAGAGTGTTCGACCTGCCAACGTACGCTGGGTTGCCAATGATGTTGAGCGACATGAGCAACAATGGAGATCTCACAACCATATCGGCAACGTAGTCGGCTGCGACATCCTTGATCAACTGGTCGGAAAAAGTGTACACCCGTCTCATTTTCCTTGAGCTGAATCTCAACGGCGTTCCATCCAGGCTGTTGAGAACTGGAATCGATATCCGCGCAGTCACCGTGAGCTCCAAGTCGCTGATATCAATTTCGTTGACGAAAATACGACTCTGGGATGTGACCTGAACACGATGCAGACTGATCGATCTCCATGATGCCGATTGGTTATCATTCGGCCGTGGTGCATGTTCGAGTCCCGGAGATAAAAGCGCATCGGAGATTGGGCGAATAAAGGACTCCATGTGAGCAACGATCTCGTCGTCCACCTATGCGATGGACACGACAAAGTCTCAGTGATACAATTTCATTGTGGTCATGGCCATCATCCAACATCAAAGCTTACCTGGATAACAGCTGGAGCGAGGAACCATTGTACGGATTGGTAGTATGAAGGGATCTTGTCTCTCTCCCATGGAGTAACATTGACGATACGCAAAGCAAGAGAGTGAGACTGTCGGCTTGGAAGCTCGGCATCCATCAGATCGCAGAGAATCTGGTGGTGTTGGTCGTGAATCACAATCAGGTCAGTACGAATCGATGGAATGCTCAAGTCGTCCCGGCTTTCGGCTGGTTTCTTCAATGATAGCATGACGGGGAAGTTGCAAGGCTCGAGGTAGTGCTCGATCTCAAGTCTTCCTGTGCTGGCGTATAGTACATTGTACGCGCGCACATGTTTCAAATAACCCAGACGCGCTTCTGTCTGCAAGGCAGCTGGAGCCTCGGCGGTCGAGATGAAGCTTACACATGGAGAACGAACTGCGAGGCGAAAGATTTCCTTGTACGTGACTGAGTTTGCTCCAATTCGTTCCGTAGGAACAAGCGTATGCTCATCACAACAATGCACTTGAACAAGCTCCGTTGATACAATGAGGCGGAAACGCTCTGTGAGTGAAATGGGACTCAACTCTTCGATCACAGCGGACTGGGACACGAGCTGCCGCTCACTGGGAGGCAACGCAGTGGTCGATGACGGACTATCCAAACAAGAGATGGACACAAACCACGTTCCAGCGCGATACATGGTCGCAACCAGAAAGACTGGCGATTGCACCGCAGATGAGCTTGGGAATCGAGCAAACTGGAGACCGGAAACTTGCCATAGAACGTTTGACCAACCAAAACCAGGTAATCCCAACTGAAACTTGACCGACGACTGGTCCCTTCGGTTACCCTCGCCATCCTCACTGTCAAAAGCTGCGGCCGACTCGTTTAACCACGCCTCTAAAGAGATCGAATCGTTCGGTGACTTTTTCTTGCTGGGTGCAGAGCGTCGTTGCACCGACCAATCGTACTCCATGTAGTACTGCCCAGCGATTGCATCTGGAGTCATGACTTGTGATGACCTGGCACGGATTCCAATTGGGTAGGACCACGTATTCTCAAGAGCGAGTGGCGTCTGACGATCAATAAAAATCAACACGTGGATCGTCGCATCATCCAGCTGAGATGTCGTGATAGTTAGCATGACATGACGCAAGCCGCTATGGCGCACGAGGCGCCGGTGACGAGCCGATACAGACGAGGGTGGAGGATACGCCAAAGCAGGCAACGTCTTTCTTGTCGCCTTCCCCATTAGGGTACCATCAGGAACCCGAATTGAGATCTCCGGCGACCAACTAAATCCTCCGTCGCCAGCTTCGTCAGCCGCCACGGATATCTGGAAGATGCATGAAGTGGACCCTGTGTTTACCATTCCACTCGCGAAGGAGCTCCCACGCGTTTTCCCACCAAAGCTAAGCGCAGACGATAGCCACGACGTCACACCCGAACCATGCAGCGCCTTACCCAACTCCTGCATTTGGCTGATCGGCGGTTCCCACACGCTTCCAATCGCCAACTCGTCCGAAGTTGAGCAATGGGATGGTAAAACACGCAGACGAAGACCCTATCAGATAATGTACCACACATCAGTTCACACACCTTAAACGATTCCGTTCGTTCCACTTACTGTGTCGTTGTGGACAGTTATCAAGGCGGAAACGATGATCTTGATCGAATCTGAACTGGTCATCTCAACGCTGATGACGAAAGGATAAAAGAGATCCCAGTCAATCGGCTCATTGGGTATGGTTTGTGGTCGAGAGCTCGGGCATCGCACAATCGCCTTATAACCAGGCGTCAAGCTCAACTCGACCTCCGACGAATACGCTTCATGTGCGTCGAGATGATTCATTGCTTTGTTCTGCAACGAAATAGAGACAATAACCGTTGAACTGGACCGCTCGATATTGGATGGAGGCGATGCAAGATTCGGTGACACCTCGCACTCTGGATCAAGGTGTAGCATGCAAGCATGTGACTTGTACGAGTCTTGATTGCTCTCTTGGAGATATTTGATCTTGATCCCGATGGGAGTATTCGACCTGTTGATGACAGCGAGACGTTGCCGCACCACAATTCGATGCAACGGGTTTGTTGACGACGGAGGGAGAAACTCGAAACAGACTGGACCAAGCTGATAGACTGAAGAGAGTGGCTTGGGATCGAGAGAGCAAGTAGCTGACACTTCTCCAGATGGGGACTGGAGTACAATAGCCCTGAGCGAGCGCGGATCAATAGCTGAACAAAAAACGGCCCCGTGAGCACTGATGGATATGTCTTCGGGTTGGTTGCCCTACAAACAAACGAGTCAGTCGATTTGAGCTGAGCCAGGTGCGAACGATGGACTCACCATTCCAAACAATCCAAGACAAAGCGGTGTCTCGCACAAGTTGTTCAGTTGAAGACACGGCATCACAAATAAATCCATCCATGTATGCCGCGGCGCAATCCTGTCGTGAACATAATCGTTCGGCATCGTTGTCGATCGCACAGCACGAACGGCTTCGACCACTACGTGTTGCACAGTACCACCGCGATCTGTTCCGTCCTGTAGCTCAAGGTACGTCCGTCTCCTCTTTTGTGACACGATGCTGCCAGCGGTCACGACTTCGAACTCACTCGCTAAGCCGCGAATGTCAACTGCCCGATATGGATTGGCGCCATCCTTACGTGATGACGCATCGTTGAGCGCAATTCGAACTGAGTCAACTGGTCCGTCAGTCATGAAGCCCACACGCTCGAGTGAGCGCACCAAATTCAGAGCATTATCTGCTGGGACCGACTTCGAGGCCTCGTCAAGAATGGTCAACACCATCGCAGGGTCATTGAGATGGCAATAGTCGACGTTCACCGGGCCTTCTATTTCGTTTTGGGTGCAAAGGAACGCAGAACCTGGGACGCAGTTGATAATGTTGACTGTGCCACCTAAGTGCACTTTGGTGATCGTTCCACAACGTTCTACTTCAATCCAAAGAAAACCGTGTTTCGGAATGAAGCGACCCGTCACAACCTGGACGCGGATTTGACACGGGTCCGACCAGTCGGATGCCTCGGACACATCAGAGCCAAATGCGAACTGTAAGCAATCGTACGTAGGATCGCCCTCCAAACGCATCCAGCTGTATGAATTCTGTTCGCCGGGGCGAAGGAGAAGGCGCTCGTGTGTGCCGCACTGCCGGAACCAGACATTTCTTCCGCACGCATTTACGAGCAGAACTCGTGAGACAGGCAGCGACGACGAATAGATGTTCGAGTGCGACACATCTGCTTGGGGCTTCAGAATACTGGGTACGCTTGCAAGCAATATAATCGCCGACTGAGGTAGATAAAGGTGTACATCTCCAAGAGCGAAGGATATCTGAGTGCCACTGTGAACATTTCGGTCGATCAGAGCATTGAGATCTACACGAGGTACGATAGGGACAGTGAGCAGCTGGGCAAGATTGTCGTACTCGACTTGGAGGCCCGAACTGAACACAACTTTACTGCCACCATCCCCCGCGTAGACGAGTGAAGAGAGCATCGTGTCGTGAAGAGCGACAGAAATCACATCGTGGGACGCGTCATCGCTTCCCTGTATGTAAGCTGCAGCGATTGATACGAGGGGCAGTGTGCACTGTACGTTTACACGCTCAATGGCCGACTCCACAAGTTGAGATCGAACCTTCAGAGATGCTGCAAGCAAAGCACTAACATGGACGCGTTCATGTTTGTCTTGTTCACCTGACAACGGGCTTCGCCATCGTAACTCCCATTTGTCGGAAGCCAAATGATGCTTTAACTTGTGTAACTTGACCACTCTACGACAACTCGTAACATCTAGAACTCGAGAAAACTTGACTCGATCTTCATCGTCGTTGTCACCGTCGAAGAACACACTCATCAGATCTCCGAAGCTGCGTTTTGTTTCGAGTGTCTCCGGTTTATCACGATTATCATCTGAAGCTTCCCATGGGACAGAGAACTCTGCGATAGCTACGTAATACCTTTTCACCGAATCCCACACTCGAAGTTGGCACACAATATCGCAGAGCCGGATAAACTGGTCAGCATGCTCAGTATCCTGATCGTCTTTCCAACACCAGACTGGCCAAGCACTCGAAAGACCTGCTGGAGGTACGGGCACCGGTTCGAGCATAATCTCCGTCACTCTGCGCGGCAAGTGGTAACACCATTTCATGCTCATCCAACTGATCGTATGGATATCAGCAAGTGGTGCGCTTGGTCCCATGGAATCGTCGTCTACATTACCAGCACTGACAGGATTCCAGGGTTCATTCACCAGTTCGATCCAGTGGAGAACCTCTGCTGTCTCATCGTAAGGCTGTGCACCCTCTTCTCCGGTTTGGTCATGAGTTCCCCGCGAAGGTTCAAACTCGACAACCAATTCCACATCGTCGCCAGGAAGAACCCGAGGAAGATCGGTCGTGGTCTCGACTAGAAGCACTTCGGAGAACACCACATCACCGGGTCTTGGGAGGGAAGCCTGTTGCTCGGTTCGGTGGTGAAGAGCAGCAAGATCATCGTCGCTGCATTCGCTGGCATCGAAGTTGCATTTGCTTGACCGCTCAAGTGATCTGTCACGACGACCAGTTCCGCGTCCTGATCTGTTTTCGAGTCGAGACTTCCCCCACACTTCCTTGTAGCGATCAAGAAACCTACTCACCGACCCCAAGGAGGTGGCCGAAACCTTGAATGAGAGCATTGAAGGATCCACTTGGAGGCTTGTGACTGAAAATGGTGTTATGACTTGCACTTCGGAGCCGACGCACTCAACAACCGCATTGCGGCTGCCAGTGATTCGAACCGTACTCTCTTGAAGTAGGGTCGTACGAGCTGAGCTCTGCTTCAGCACCCTTGTAAACGAATTCCACGAGCTCTGAATTTGCCCAGGTATCGCGCTCAGTGTATCGGCCTTGAAGCGAACGGCGGGAGGTGCGTACGTCGATGATGTGCGAAGGGCGATTTTGTCGACGTTTGAGGACACCTGGAAGCCAGAACCGATCATATATCGTTCTAGAACTCGGTTTGTCTGCCTTCCCTGACGATGGTGAGGCTGAGGGCCACGCGGTTCCTTCTCCAAACTCGCGAATATCTGGTCGATATCTGCCCACACTGCAACACCGATCGAAGGTCCTCCATCGCGAATCCAAATTGAAGCTATACTCGGTCCAATGAGAATCTTGGCTGTGGTTTTGCTTGCTTGACGCGCATCAATTATCGGAAGAGCCGATTGAATGCTCGCAGACTTCGTTACGGCGGCTTCCCTCCGAATGATAATGGGTTCCTGAGACTTCACGACAAGGAAAGCCGATACAGCGTCCATAAAATGAGTCGAAAGATGTGCTTGCAATCCTTGGACATCGATAAACACAGTTGACTCCGTACCAGCCTCACCGCTTCCAGGCTCAGTCCATCGTCCAGAAATCATCTTGTGTGGTGCGTTTTCAACGTCGAGCTGCCAAGCGCACGGATCGCTATTTGTACCGAACACAAGCTCCTCAGAAATTGTACCATCTCCGTCTTGAGGGTTTCGGAGTGCTACCACAATATTCTGAATCGAGAAGATGCCTGATTTACCGATTTCATCTGACGATGAACGTTGCATCAATACTGATCCGATCCGAAAATGGAGCGAGCTGGCTTCATGTGCTGCGACAACTTCAAGACCGTCGCAAGCAATTTCCACCTTCTGAAGCCTCCGTCTTGAATCGCGAACCTTGGTTTGATCGTAGGATTCGGTCTTTGAAGTTCTTGTTTGGGGCGCGAAGTTATCAGCAGTGCCAGCGAGGATGAGATCGTTCACACGATTCACGATGTGATCAAACGAAGACTTGGACAGCTCGACGCGAATCTTCGTCACAGATAGGACAGTCAATGATGATGCTGTCATGGCCGGATCGACACTGGAGTCGATACTGACGGAGAATGGCCGCAGGATTCCCTCTTTTTCAGAGCTGACAACGCGCGCTTTTAACGTAGAGCTCAGTCGTTTATCGATCGGGGCCGGCTCATTCACACTATTCGACGAGGGATTTGCCCATGCGATTATTGCGCCGGAGATGTTCCCAATTCTGCTTGTTCGCCGGCGCGCATCCACATCCGCTGGCTGATCGCTGGCAATTCTACGCAGCTGTAGTGGCCGGGAGGTTCGCCGAGGAAGCAAAGTGGCGTTGAATGGCGGATAACCCAGACCCTCCACGCTTAGTTCCTGCCATGTCGCACTTGAAACTGTTATATGATCTAGCAAAAGCGCAGCGCATGGTGGTGGAAGCTCCTTTCGTACACTAAGACAGAGACCACCCACGTGCTGCACCCATGGTCGATCAGGAAAGAGTACACGAATTTTGCCTGTGATCACGGCTACAGAGAGATCTGCAGAAACGTCGCCTGCCGTTTCCAGAGAATGTGGAGAGCCGCTCGCACACTCTCCTGGCTGAGGCGAGCAAGTGATGGCGTCGCCGCGATGAGCGGTTGTCGTCTTCTGAGGCGCCATCGCATCAAAATTGAGACAAGAAGCGATGGCTGCAATCATAGTTGGTGTGATCGCCAAGTCAACGCTTTCCATCGAGGCAGCAAATTTTTTCTTGGAAGTGCTTCGGGGATCATCATAATCTCGATAGTACGCTGCCAGGAAAGGTTGGCTCGATGCGCTCCGTCCAACGTCTGGTGCGGTTAGGAGTGGAATAGAAGAGATCAACGTGAAGTCTTGCCGCCTTACACCCCAGGGGGCTGATTCTGACCACTGGCGATAGAATTGCGCCAAGCGGTTCACTGAATGCCATGTCTCAATCACTGACGCGCTGTCAACTGCATTTGGAGTTTGCACTTGGATTTCGATGGCACTCGCAACGTGGACCAGATCTCGTCCATCAAGACATAGGAGAACACCGAGAAAATCGCGTTCCGAGAGGCGAGCTAACCTTCCGAATCGGCTCCGAGATTTGCTCGCATTATCGAGCCAAACCCACTTTCTTTGATCTTCTTGTCCTTCCAAGCATCCAATCGAAACCTGCAAGTCCGTGAAGACTTGGTCTCGCCCGTCGGTGAAATCTGGCATCGGACGGTAGCTGGCCACACGAAGCGCACAGTTGATATCTTGGGCGCGCAGAGATGTCGCCACCGAAACGGATTGCGCTGATCCGGAGAACTCTTCAACAACGTTGCCATCCAAGGAAATTTCCACCACTTTCACTTGACAACCCACGCTAAGACTTTTGTGGTTGCTTGGGGCTGAGCGCTTTGCTGAAGTTGTCTGGGCTGTATTCTCACCCTTGATAGTTCTGAGGCTAGAGACAAACGCTGCCACATTCATCAAATGTCGCACCTATCAAGGAAATAAGTGTTGCCGTGAGTACTTCAGGTAGTGGCATCAAGTCTGACGGACACAACAAGAAACTTACCGTGAGTTGATCAAGAGCGACTTGAACGCCATCGAGCGCAACGGAAACATCAATAACGTCACGCCCTATGGACGAGATGACGTCTTGGCTATGGAGCACCGACCCTGTTAGCCCTCTCACTTGACCGACAATGTGATCATCTGCACGCCTAGGTGACGCAGTCCGCCACTTGTTGACTAGTTTGAGATCACTGCACTTGAACATGTATTTGACACTTCCTCCAGGCTCGATAGCGGCTCGACGATTGTTGCGCAAAGTCGGGTCGGAAGCGATCTCAATGGGAGCGAGGGACAACTCCAAAGCTGGAGTCAACTGGAGTACTGCACCATCGCACTGAAAATCGACGACGATGTTCCAGAACTTCGCCTTGGTGTCAGTAGCAGGTGCTGGCGATGGTTGTTTTGAAGGCGCTTCAGGCAGCGATCGGCGTGCTCGACATTGTTGAAGAAATGCGAACGCGTCGGGTATACAGCGCTTGAGGTCGTGAAAAGCCAGCTGAATGTCCGAGATCCGGCCTTGGGCATCGATGTAGCTGTGCTGAGTAGACCTGCTTTCTTGGAATTTGAGTTGTACCATAGGTGTTCTCTTGTGTGTGAGTGGAATGCATCCCATGTCTAGAATCACTTTTTCCGCACTGTCCTTGTGGCTGACGGTGATGGTGCATGAGTCATGAGTTAGATCAATAACTCGGTCGACGGAACCTTCACGAGGCATCTTCATCAAATGATCGAGTCGCCAACCACAGCTTTCGAGGCGAAAAAGCTCTCTCTGTTGTCGTTCTGAGTTGACAGCTTCAAATCCAAGTGCCCCGAATCGGAGTGCTTGGACCACGGAATCGACAGCCGATGCTGTGCGCCAGATGTGATTCCAATCGAGCTCAAGTGACACCTTGCCTAAACTCAAAGCTGTGCTTGCTTCTGCCTTTTCGTGAGCGCCACCGGATGACACCCATGCAGATGCGAGGAACTCGATCAGCTTCGACGAATGACTTGACTCGGTCCGGCCTTCTGATGAGCTCACGAGGGCAGAAATACCACCCAGACGGACCTTTCGTTTCCAGTCTCCTTTTTCAGCAACCGCCTGCTTTGATCCAAACCAGCTGAAGTCGTGTGCTTTGAGGTGTACTGGTCGTTGGCTGACAGTACTCGATCGAGGATAAATCGACAGAGATGCAGAATGGAACGTGATGAGGTGGCATGACTCATTGTCACCACCGCTTGCATCAACTCGCCTGGTCGGTTCAATTGTTTCGGTACCGTTTACTCTTCCTCCGTCATCCTTCTTCTCCACAATGAGCACTAGGCTTACAACGTTGGCGAGCTCATCCGGGTCAATGTTGAGCTCCATTGGACCCAGTGAACAGTCTGCCCGCGTTCGCGACCTGACTGAGGTCATGGCAGCCATGCCTCGGTCACCACTCGTGCTCGGCTGAGTTTTCACGTCAATAGTTTCAATCTTTGCTCCAGTTTTAGCAGCGACGTATCGCAATCGGAGGGCAGAATGCACGCTCCGCGCGCGTAAATCGGGAGCCTCGGTGTTTGCAAGAGCGGTGTGATAAGAGAGAGTACATGAGTGTAGACAGTGGCGTGCGAGAAGTTGATACAGAAACGGAGTAAGCAACTGGCTCAGATTCTTCGACGCAGGGGCGTCGGGATCCCTCATAGCGCGATAGTTGTCGCACACTTCTTGAATGTCACCAATCATTCCGACAGGGTCAAAACGGTATTCACCACAGAGTCTTCCCCACGCGATTTCCAACGCTGCCCCAACAGCTATGTGGTCGAGATTTCGGTCTTGAATGCCAATGGAGGTTACAGCAGCTTTGCTCACTTCTGCCAATCGCGACAATGGAACGCATTGTATCCGGCTTTCGTGTCCCATGAGAGAACATGTGCAACAGGACGTCGGGGCTGAAGAGGAAAGTAAGCGTGATGACTTGCGGCGATCGACTGTTCTCCAGACTGGAATTTCCATGTCTTGGCTGACCTTTACGATTTCGAAGCTCCGTGACTCACTCCGACCACGCTGCCGTGCTGCCTCGCCGAAGAAACTGGTGATAAAGTATGGATGGGAAACACATTCATCAAAAGCGGAAGTGCTGGAACCTTCCTCACTGTCAAAAACAGTGCCCCATGTCATGATTGGCTTGCCACTGACGCTGGCAGCTCCACGGGAATACACCACCTTCACACGCTCGACTTCAAATACAACATCTGTCATTGCGTCCGTCAGGTCATGATCGCCGTCACGGGATATGATGGCTTCCATCGCCGAGTACGTCAACGACAACGAGCATACTTCAGCTGCCGGCTTGGAATGCTTGGTTTTGACATTAGGCCTTGTCGAGACTTTTACCAGGCCGATATTTGCAACGGGAACAAACTGCTCATCATCCTGAACTTCGTCAATTTTTGTGTGTTCGGCGACATGCGTGTCTTCGTCTTCGTCTTCGTGCTTCCGCAATGTCAAAGTTGTCGAATTGATGCATGCTCGACAACATATTACCCGTGATATGGGTTGATTGTGATGAGCATCCGTAGGGGGAGCACTCCCAGTATTCACCATTTGAGTACCAGCTGAGGTTGATGGCTTCTTTGCCTCACTACTACGTCTGAGAGCTTCTTTCGTCTCTGCTAGGATTTCGGAAATAAGCTCGTCTTCCTCGTCATCTTGCGGACCTCCGAGAGCCTCCATGGCCCATGTCATCCACGAACGCTTCTTCATGTCGTCTTTCTTCACTGGCGTCACCGTTGCTGCGGCGGCAACTTCGTGCACGCGCTGAGCCGCAGTCCGCCCAGAGCGGAGGTCATCGAGTGGCGAACTTGACGGAGACGTTCGCACGCTATCAGGGTTCTTCATTCCGTCATCGACGGGTTCATCTGTTCTGCTGCGAGGGCGCATCATGCGATCAAGCAACTCACCGAGCATCAAGAGTTGGCGGTCGCTCAGAGAGAATGATAGCTCACCAACAAAGATATCGACTTCTGTCGTAGGCTTGATAGATTGCCGAGTGCATGAGTACTGGAAGAATGGGTCACACCACTTCGAGGGTGCGTTCGCGAATGCCGAATTTTTCCGATGAATGGCTGCCGCTACAGTCGACTCATCTTGCTCAGCTCCAGGCTTCAAACACATTCGACCACGAATAGATATGGTTGATCGACTTAGCACGGGTAGCTCGTAGCCCAGAACTCGACGGTGGATTGCCCCGCGAAGATGCGAATCACTTGCTTTGCGATCACTGGTGTAGCGATCTAGAAAAACTGTCAGATCGCGTGCATCTACACACTTGACAATACATCAGTGTTGAGTATCGGACACACGGCTTTCTCTCTGCATCGACTTTCGTAGACTTACCCGAGCAATGACTTGCGATCCTCCTCTCGGATCTGTGAAGCCCCGTAGCCAGCTTTTTTGGTCGTTCACGGCGTAGCAATCAAGCGTCTAGTGTGCGAATGCCCAGGCGTTATGTCAGGCATGAGCATTGATCGAAGCTGACGCCTGCTAGACGACAACGCACCCCAAGAGCGACTGAGAGCACCATATCATCCTGCTCATACTTGAGTACCAAGTTGTTGATCTACACGATGAGCGTGTGCAGACGCATCAGCGACGAACTGATATATATCGGCGAATCTACACCAATGCTCACCTGAACAGTGACATTTGCCAGAATTTTGTGGAGCGTTTCGCGGAGCCACCCAGCTTTTGGGGCCTCCATCTCAGGGGCCGACGCATCCCTAAGCACACCATGACCTCGCGATCACTCAGTCACCACCAACACCCACGGAATGACTTCCATTCGTGATGCGCAGCGTACCGTGAGGCCGTTTTGGACTCGATGGATCGCGAGCGGCTCGCGCGGCGAGAAATGCTCTCGTCTTGCGCGGTCAAAATGAGCTCGATCGTGTACAGCTTGACCTCGATGGGCTGCGACAGCAGTTGCGTCCACGGGATGTGAATGCGCAGCTCCTGGAAGGCATCATCGTTAGCTGGTTGCCCCTCCCTGCATCTTCTTGCCCACCACGTACGCGAATGAAGCCGCGCGAAAAGTCAAACGACGACGGGATCTCGAGACTTTCCTATACAAACAATACAAGACAGCGTGTCGGTTTCCATGTGGCCCCGCGCTGCTTTCCCTTGGCCGCTCGCCACGTACCACGAGCACATGGCGCTTGATCTCGAGGTCGTTGAGCACGAGATCGCCGCCGAAAAGCCCGAGCCCCTCGAGCTGGATGCCTTCGATGTACTTGCTGAGATAGAACTGCAGCGTCTGCGCGATGTACCCGCGCAGCGGCGACGACAGGATGTCCAGCATCCCCTCCTCCAGCCTGGGCGTCGTCGCTCTTTCCCCTCAAGTGAAATGTTCAAGCGGATATTTTGGAAAAATGATTTTTGGTAGATGATAAACGGGATATTTCGGGAAACAGGATATTATGGTCGGGCAAACAGGATTGGTGGGGTTGGCATCCTCACAACGTGACGACAGGGGGGATGTGTGACGGGGCATTCGTCATCACTGCCCCCAACCTAGAAAACGCGATCCAGGATCGGATCTTGGATTCCAGGAAAGCTCCGACCTCGAGCCCCATGACGAAGGCATCCTGAATGGAACGAGGAGCCACACGTCGTGTCTGGTCAGCAGACGCGGCGTGGACTACAGTCTAGCGGTGAGACCCACAGCCGTGAAGTGTTACCTGGGCATCTGCAGGTGCCACCCACCCACCACCAGAGGCTCGCATGGAGAGAGAGGGAGCAGGTGCGTGTTGTGATCCAGTCAGCGCCAGCCAGCAGGTCGGTCCCACCACACACGCACGCCAGGCCGCGCGGATCGCACTCGAGTGTCCAGATGAGAAACAGCAGGCTGGACGGTCGTCGAACATTCGGTCGCCCGAGGTGGGCTGCACTCGCTCTCTCTCTGTTTTAAAGTGGGGCATTTGCACTGCGATTGGATATAGACGACGAGGTCGCTGCACATCGAGGGGCGACGTCCTCCCTCTGTCGGTCGCAAGTGCGGTGAGGGAGCGGTGTCGTCAAGTCACACACAGAGAGAGCCACTCGTGTCGGGCCCTCCATTGTGACATGCCAGCAGCTACGGACGATCGGTCACTCACTCATTAGCTAACCTTATCACGAAATCCATTGGACGAAAAATGTTCGGGAGATTTTCGATTGGTTGAAAACGGGAAGAGCCACCAGTGGGTGAGACGGAAATATTTCGGGCTCCTCCCTCTTCTCCCCAAAAAGAGAATCTGAAGGGTGTGCTTCACTTCATTCTCCAAGCGACCGCGGAGCCCACGCGACAGCTTCTCCCCCCCCTTCTCCCCCCTCGCCCTCCACGCGCCCCCCGCGTATTCATTTACACAGACCCACCATGACGGACGCTCGCGACAACTCGTGGATCAATGAGCAGGCGGCTGAGTACGCCGACCTCGTTGGTAGCTTTGTTGAGTCGGTGCACGACGAAGAGACGGACGAGATGCTCGAGTACCAGCTCATCTGGGAGGGCGGCGATTTGGGCGTCGCGCTCACGCCCGTCGAGAATGATACGGTGGGCGTCATGGTTAGCCGCGTGACCGGCAAGGGCTTCCCGTTCGGCATCAAGAACGTCGGCCCCGGGGATATCCTGCTCTCCATCAACCTGCGCGACACCACCAAGCTCACGCTCGACCAGGTCGTCGCGTTTCTGCAGGAGTGTGACCTGCCGGCAACGCTGCGCTTTAAGAAGGTCTCACCCGATCTCGACAAGGTCTCGGCGCCGCCGGCGGTGCCGCGCGTGAGCCACTTTGTCGTCACCAGCGATGTGCCGACGAGTCCTCAGGGCTCGCGACCATCGCAAGCATCCACACGTGCTTCGCAGCGTCACATGCGTGGAGTTTCCAACACCAGCAGCCGCCCGTCGGCGCAGCACGGCCGCATGTCGGTCGCGTCCCAGCCGCGTGCCTCCGACACGGCGAACCTGCCGCCCCCGCCCGCAACCACGCGCCAGAGCTCAGGTGGAGCTTCTGCTGCTGCTGATCCCCGAGCGACTGCCGTGCCAACGTCGGCTGCTGCCGCGATTCATGCGCAAGTGTCTCCACCAAAGCCGAAGCAGCGTAGCCCGGCGCCTGAGCCGACGCTCGCTCCTGCTGAGGAGCAGCAGTCGCGTCCGCCTCCGCCGCCTGCGCCTGTTGCCCCACCGTCTCCCAAGCAACAGCGATTGCCAACGCCCAAGCATGCCGCACCAGCGTCACCTGCTCCACCACATGTAGCTCCAGTGGCTCCTCCGGCCGCGGTTCGTGCTAGCATGGACAGCTACGGCAGCTCCCAGGACCGTGAATCGTGGAAGAGCAGCGAAGAGGATATCGACGAGGCTCGCGAGCGTCTCGCCGATCTTCCGCCACCCTCTTCCACAACAGCCATGCTGGCGCGAGGCGAGTCGCTTGAAGGTGAACAGCCACAGCGTCAGCACGCACAGAGTGTGGCCATGCTCGGCGATTTCTCCACGGAGACGAACGGCATCCCGATGCTGCCAGAGGAGTCGCAGACGACCATGATCACGTCGATTGACGGAGTCCCACAGGCTCAAGACTTCCTCGACTCGGACGAGGACGCCTCGCCTTTGGGCCACGCGGTGCAGCCGGCACACAGTGGTCGTCCGCAGCGACCGGGTACCCCTCCGTCTGTGGACAACAAGCCTGACATCCCCCGCGAGTCTGTTCGCCTCACCATGGACGGCGGTGCTGAGCCGATGATGAAGAGCCAGCCGATCGGCACTCTCCATGAGCTGTGCACCAAGGGCAACCTCCGAAGCGTGATGCAACACATCAAAGTGAATGGTCCTGACGGACTGATCCAGCGCGAAGCGAACCACGGCCAGACGTGTCTGCATCTCGCTGTCAAGAGCGGCAACGTGCAGCTTGTGAAGCACATCCTCGAGCAGTACGAGCCCGCGGATGAACTCATCAACGTGGAGGACGACAAGGGCAACACGGCGCTCCACTTTGCCGCAACAAAGACTCCTGGCATGGTACACATGCTGCTCGACTCTGGTGCGAGCGCGAATGTCAAGAACTCGCGCAAGCTGACGCCGTTGATCATTTCGGTGATCACGTCGCGTGATGACAGCATCATCATCCCCCGCATGCTGCTAAAGTTTGGCGCGAACCCAAACGACATGCACGACAGCCAGACTGTGATTCACACCGCCATCGGGAGCGGATTACTACAAATTGCAGGCGCGCTTGTCCATGCCGGTGCCAAGATGGACGTCGAAGACACCGAGGGCAAGAGCATTTACGAGAAGCTTGACAAGAAGTCAATCCGTTTCCTGATCTCCCACATCTACTTCCCGCCGACGTACATCACCGAGAAGGAGCGTTCGGACTGTATGCTGTGCCACAAGAAGTTCAAGTTTGGTCACCGCAAGAGCAACTGCACGCACTGCGGGCGTCTTTGCTGCTCCGAGTGTAGCAGCCTCATGGTTGAGATGTACAAGTTCCCCATGGGATTCCCGGGCCGCATCCGCAAGGGAGCCGCAGTGCGCGACATGAAAAAGGTTTGCAAGACGTGCTTCGGCGTGTTCAAGGAACGTGGTGACACGCCTCAGAAGGAAGAGAACCGGTTCCTGAAACGCGTGGTTGGTATCGAGTGGGACGAAGTCAACCCGAACAAGTTGGAGGAGTACCGATCGGCAGGCCGCCGTGGTGAGAAGAGCCATTAAGTTTTAGCCGCACGATTGAGGCTTGCTGCTCACCGTACCTTGAAGCAAGCGGGTGGAAAGAACCGCATACCAAAGGGGAACATTTCTAGAACTATGATGCAGAACTATTCATCGACACCATAATCAGCTCTACAATAATTTGATACAACACCAACACCTCCTTTTCAAGCACTGCTCACGTGAGCAAAGACACGGTCAAGGAGACCATTTGAGAACTGACTCACAATGTTTCGTTCCACTCATGCGATATGCACAAAACTAAAGAGTGTCCGTGCGCTTCCTCGCTACACGTGGTACTCTCGAGACTTAGTAGTTGACACCCGAGACTCGTCCGAACGACGAACTTCGCGCCAAACTCAAGATCCTACGTGATCCATCCGTGGGTGATCTTGTGCTTGCCCATGGAGCTTGGTTAGACGCAAGCGAAGATTTGCTGCTGACCCCAGCAACCAATCTTCGATTACTGA